>MU968323.1:568-75811 GCA_034641835.2 Pinus albicaulis | reverse complement strand
GCAAAGTCCGACTCTAACAGGTTCCACATAAGAAAGGATAGAATTCTCTTTTTAAGGGATTGGGCGCCATAAATCAAGGGGTAGGCTCCCATAATGGAGGAATGAACATACATGATAGGAGCAAACCTTCGACTGGATAACTACTTCTAGAAGTTCCAAATTTGATAGCTAGGCTTCTAAATGTTACTTTGCACCTTTGTTTCACTTTTTATAGGGGTCCTCACCTATAATGAATAAGAAGTGCATTTAGCTCCACATGATTTAGAGCAAAAAAGTGCGGCACCACAAAAAATGTTAAGAGAAAGTGTGGTACAAGTGTTTTTAAGACTTTTATGAGCTTTTCTCTCAATTTCAAGGCTTGATTTTAGGAACTTTGACGTTATAGAATTCCAGGGGAGCACTAAAACGTCATGGTAACAAATTTCAGTGTAACAATCATTTCGTTTGATGGTGGCCATATCAAATTTTCTAAGTTTTGACCACACGGGTGCCTTATGCACGTTCGTGCGGCCAGTTTTCCGTTTGCTCCCTTGTGCTAGCTTCGTTCAGTCGGGCGCGTTGTGTTGTTTCGTTTGAGGGCACCCACCCAAACCCATTCTGGTCAGGTCATTCAGTTGAGGGCGCCCACCAAAATGTGTTCATGTCGGGTCGTTTCGGTTGAGGGCGCCCACCCAAATGCGTTCAGGTCGAGTCATTTCGGTTGAGGGTGCCCCCCAAACGCATTTGGGTTGGGTCGTTTCAGTTGACAGCGGCTGTATCAAATTTTCTAAGTACTTGTGACTGCACGAGTGCCCTATGCACGTTCATGCAACCCATTTGTCGGTTGCTCCCTTGTGCCTTTGTTTAGTCTTGCATGCCATGTCATGCCGTGTGAGGGCACCCGCCCAAACACGTTCGGGTTGGGTCATTTCGTTTGAGGGCAGTCGTATCAAATTTTCTAAGTTGTGACTGCACGGGTGCCTTGTGCACGTTTGTGCAGCCTGTTTTTTGTTTTATCCCTTTTGCCTTCGTTCGGTAACCCGTCGTGTCGTTTTGTTTGAGGGCGCCTGCCCAAACCCATTCAAGTAGGGTCATTTCGTTTGAGGGCGCTCGCCCGAACCCGTTCAAGTAGGGTCATTTCTGTTGAGGGCGCCCGCCCAAACGCGTTCGCGTCGGGTCGTTTCAGTTGGGGGTGCTCGTATCAAATATGCCAAGTTGTGACCGCACAGGTGCCCTGTGCACGTTCATGTAGCCCGTTTTCCGGTTGTTCACTTGTGCCTTCGTTCGGTCGTGTGCGTCGTGTCGCGCCATCTGAGGGCATCCACTCAAACGTGTTCGGGTCGAGTCGTTTCATTTGAGGGTGGTCATATCAAATTTGCTAGGTTGTGACTGCATGGGTGCCTTGTGCATGTTCGTGCGGCCTGTTTGTCATTTTATCTCTTGTGCCTTCGTTCGATAGCCCGCCGTGTCATTTCATTTGAGGGTGCCTACCCAAACCTGTTCGGGTAGGGTCGTTTTGTTTGAGGGCACTTGCCCAAACCTGTTCGAGTAGGGTCGTTTCGGTTGAGGGTGCCCGCCCGAATGTGTTTGGGTCGGGTCGTTTTGGCTGGGGGCGCTAATATCAAATATGATAAATTGTGACTACACGGGTTCCCTGTACACATTCGTGCAACCCGTTTTCCGGTTTCTCCTTTATGCCTTCATTTGGTCGTTTTCTCTGTTTCGGACTATGTGAGGGCACTCGCCCAAACGCGTTCGAGTAAAGTCATTTTGTTAGAGGGCATTCCTATCAAATTTTCTAAGTTGTGACCACATGAGTGCCTTGTGCAAGTTCATGCAACCAGTTTGTCATTTTCTCCCTTATGCCTTCGTTCGGTAGCCCACCGTGTTGTTTCGTTTGAGGGTGCCCACCCAAACCTGTTCGGGTAGGGTCGTTTCGTTTGAGGGCGCCTGCCCAAACCCGTTATGGTAGGGTCATTTCAGTTGAGGGCACCCGCCCAAATGTGTTCGGGTTGGTTCGTTTCGGTTGAGGGCGGGTGGTTGTATCAAAATTTCTAAGTACTTGTGATTGCACAGGTGCCCTGTTCACATTCGTGCGGCCTGTTTTCGGGTTTCTCCCTTGTGCCTTCATTTCAGAGTGCATGTCGTGTCTCGCAGTGTGAGGGCACCCCCCCCAAATGTGTTCGGGTCAGGTCGTTTCATTTGATGGCGGTCATATCAAATTTGCTAAGTTGTGACCGTACGGGTGCCTTATGCACATTCATGTGGGCCGTTTGTCATTTTTACCCTTGTGCCTTTGTTCGTTCGGGCACGCCATGTTGTTTCGTTTGAGGGCACCCACCCAAACCCATTCAGGTCAGGTCGTTTCGGTTGAGGGTGCCCACTCAAACGTGTTCGGGTCGAGTCATTTTGGTTCATGGTGCCAGCCCAAACGTGTTTGCATCGGGTCATGTGAGGGAACCTAAGGAAATGCATTCGAGCGAGTTAGGTTGGGTCGTGCTGTGTGAGGGCGCCCAAGGAAACGTGTTCGGGCGGGTCGGGGTCGGGTCGAGTCAGGTCAGAGTCGGTTTTTTTCATGTGAGGCCGCCCAAGGAAACACGTTCATACGGGTTGGGTCAAGTCGTGTGATGGCGCTCAAGGAAATGCATTCGGGTGGGTCGGGTTGGGTCTGGTCGGATCTTTTCATGTGAGGCCGCCCAAGGAAATACATCCGTACAAGTCGAGTCGAGTCGTGTGTTGGTGCCCAATTAGCTGGAAACGATTTCGGGTTAGGTCAGGTCGGTTCATGTCGTATTGTAAGGGCACCCAAGGAAACACGTTTGGGCGAGTCAGGTTGGGTCAAGTCGTGTCGTGTGAGGCCGCCCAAGGAAATGCATTCGGGCATGTCAAGTTGGGTCTGGTCGGGTCGTGTCATGTGAGGCCACCCAAGGAAATATGTTCATATGGGTCGAGTTGAATTGGGTCTGGTCGAGTTGTGTCATGTGAGGCTGCCCAAGGAAACACATTTGTATGGGTCGGGTCAAGTCTGCATGTACTGATGGTGCTCAAGGAAACGCGTTCGGGTGGGTCGGGTTGGGTCTGGTGATCAGATATTTTTGTGTGAGGCCGCCCAAGGAAACACATTTGTATGGGTCAGTTCGAGTCGTGTGATGGCGCCCAATTAGATGGAAATGAGTTTGGGTTAGGTAAGGTTGGTTCGTGCCGTATTGTAAGTGCACCCAAGGAAACATGTTTGGGTGGGTCGGGTCAGGTTGAGTCAGATCAGGTCATGCCGTGTGAGGCCGTCTAAGGAAATGCATTCGGGCAGGTTGAGTTGGGTTTGGTTGGGTCATGCCATGTGAGGCTGCCAAAGGAAATGCATTTGGGCAGGTCGAGTTGGGTCTAGTCAGGTCGTGTCATGTGAAGCCGCCCAAGGAAACACGTTCGTATGGGTTGGGTCGAGTTGGGTCTGGTCGAGTCATGTCATGTGAGGCCACCCAAGGAAACATGTTTGTATGGGTCGGGTCGAGTCATGTACTAATGGTGATGAAGGAAATGTGTTTGGGCGGGTCGGGTTGGGTCTGGTCGGGTCGTGTCGTGTGAGGCCACCCAAGGAAATGCGTTCATACGGGTCGGTTCCAGTTGGGTCTAGTCGAGTTGTGTCATGTGAGGCTTCCCAAGGAAACATGTTCATATGGGTTGGGTCGAGTTGTGTGATGGAACTCAAAGAAATGCATTCGTGCGGGTCGGGTTGGGTCTGGTTGGGTCTTGTCAACGTGTGAGGCCGCCCAAGGAAACACGTTCGTACGATCGGGTCGAGTCGTGTACTAATCGTGCTCAAGGAAACACGTTGGTATGGGTCTGGGCGATTGAGTCATGCAATGGTGCTCAAGGAAACACATTCGGGCAGGTTGGGTTTAAATTCAATGGCTTAATAATAATTTCTAAAAGTCCCCATAGGTTGTCCCAACTCTGAGTGCCCCTTAATGCTTTTCATCTTCCTTGATTTAACCTTTCTCTTTGATTTTTGTTTAGCCAAAAGGATGTATGAACTTATTCCCACGGTGGATTTTAATATAATAGATGAGGCATTTACTTTTAGGCCACCTTTTGTATCAACATTACTCCTCACTGCAAAGAGATTTTTCTTAATATATTAAAGGATATATGAATTGTGACCCTACTCATTGCCACCTCCAACCAAGAAATTCCATCAACCTTAATATTAAAAAAATATACCCTCATATCCTTAGGAAGACCACCCTCCCTATCCCTTAGAATATATATATATATATATATATATATATATACATATCAAACATTCCTTGGGTGGAAAAGTTTCAAAATTAAAACCCTTGCTACTATGGTTTTCTCAATTTTTTCCATGAAGGTTTGTTTTTCAAGGGGTAGAAAATTGGGTGGGTTATCCACTACCAACCCATGAGAACAAAATGCAATTTCAGGAGATCTATGACGACTTACATTTTTCCTTTGCTTGAATATTAATCTCCTAGAAATCTCCTACACAAGTTGATCATCTTTCCACATAAAATATTTATGCCCAAACATCATTTTCAAGGACTCCCCTTTTCTACTCTATAATTTTGACATGCCCATTGGCTCTCTTTCCTTGCAATGAGTTTATGGTGGGGTATATTTTCTTCTCAACTCCTAGCATAGGCTCAAAAAATATTTTTATCTTGCGTTCCCATATCTCTAGAGGATCATTCTTTATTTCTCCTTTCCTTTTCACCCAAAAATATTCATGGGTGTCCCAATGGGCCAAAAATTTTAACATGGCCATGAATACATCAATTGATTCACCTAAATGGAATATCATAATAATCTAAAACTTGGTTAGTTCCATCTCTACACAACTTAGCTACAATTTTGGTGGTCTGATATTTTTTTCTTTCATTCATTTTAATGAACTTCTCCAGAGTGTCCCCAATAAGTATGAAATTTCTCCCCTTACAAATTCAACAAGAAGTGAAAGGAGCTTTACCCAAATATATTATACAATCTCTTTTTCCTTAAGAGGATCATAATAGGGTCACCATTATTTTAATGACATGTAAGTATTGCTCGAGAACCAATTCTATTTTTGGATGACTTCCACATCCTTACTAGAGATGAAAGTAAACAATGTCTATCCCTTTGCTAATAAGTGGAAGAATGAAGTATAACCCAATACCGATGTCCAATTCCTATTTATTCATTGACTCATGAAAGTCTTAGATATATGTCTCATATATAAATTTTTCACAGGTAGCATTAATGTAGTATTTGATCCATGTGTACATATTCCATGAAAATTATCATTAAAATATCTTATTTCATCTTCATATCTTTAACATTAATCCTTCTAATCCTATTTCTAGTACCAAGCTTTTCCCTTTTTTTATTTGTCCAAGAACCCTACCCCACCTCATAAATACCACATGGTGATGTTTCCCAAAATTTAGATCTCCTTCACCTAATAGAAACCTCTAGCCATTATAAGTTCTTAAAGATAAAAGGTTTGATTAAACACACAAAAGAGTATAAGGAAGCTTATGGGGTGATATTAATAAGGGAACGAAAAGCTTTTATTCAAAACCTTAATGCCATGTTTAAGGGAACTAAACGAATTATATGCCATGTTTAAATCAAACCTAAGTTGGCATTTGAAAGGTTTTAATACCTATTTATATGGTGGAGCATTATCTCCATAAACTATGGTTTTAACAGGCATTTCAAATGAATTACAAAGGTTTCAGATTAATCACGGGCCTTTGAAAATTTTACATTAATCACTACAGCTACCCTGCATGTAATCACTACAACTACTTTCCACCTCCATAATCGACTCAAACCCTACTAGTTATATGCCTCCTGTTGCAAAGAAATGCCCGCGAAACATGCAAGAAACTCTAGAAAGCTTCCTAAAACACTGTAGGCCCTTCCTCCATCAGCAGGCAAAAAGGTAATGTGAACTTATTTTTTGTTTGTTACAGGTGAACTTATTTTCCATGTTTTTTTGTATAAATTGAAAGCAATTGCACATGGGCTTAAATGCATATCAATCAGAAAAAATCTCTACAAACTCATTGAGCAATTGTTGAGTTTCCACCGGCACATAACTATTTTCCTTATCTTCTTGTAACTTATTTGGCATTATGGCCAAACAAAATTGTTCCTATCTTTCTTCCTTAAGAAATTCTTTGGTTGAGCACAACATTACATGACCACTTTTGTTGCCATTACACCCTGCATCACTATTGTCCATTGTTGTTGTCTCCTCTATTTCCATTTTCTCTACTATAATGTTGTCCATCTATGCTGAATTCATATGTATTTTCCATACCATCACTCAACACCTTCCTATCAAACTACCAAGGTCTTTGCAATAATACATGAGATGCCCCTATCTCTGCCACATACATAATACTTGATCATTGAATTTGCTGATCTGAAAACTCAACAAACAGTACTCTGTCACAATGACATGCTAACATTTCTATAACTATGAAACCCAATATGGATTGGGATAGGAGATGCACTTTAATTTTAGTGTATTGATCAACTCAGTGGACACCAAATTTTATATACTCCCACAATCTATGATAAATTTGCAGCATTTACCTACAAGGCTAGAACCTAACATTTAGTTCTAAAAACTTTCCCTCTATTTATGTACATTTGTAGCCTTCCTTTTAGGTTTGAGTAACACCATTTTGAAAAAAAAAATTCACCCTCTTCATGCTGAAGTATTACAAAATTTTATCCCATAGTTGATTCCTCACCTGCCCATGTCACATGAGTCCTGACCTCGTTCTTTCTTCCTAGATTGTGCTTCTATGGGAATTTAGATGCTTTCTTCCTGTCTACTCCATACCTGTAACAAGTAATGACATACTTATATTTTCCTTTTCTAAACTCTCTGCCTCTGCCACATGGTTCTCTCCTTCGGAAATTTGACTTCTTAATGCTTCAGCTTATCTCCCTTCACTAGAATGTCTCCTTACAACCTTTACTCTTTCTTTGGTTCTAAATTTTTTCCTCTGCAATTCTACTGCTACTTCCTATTTAAATTTTCCTCTACCTTGGAAGCAATCTGATATGCTTCATGCATGATTTGGAAATAATGGTTACTCATCTCATCTTGAATCTGGACCTTCAATCCATTCACACACCTTGCTAATCTTTGATACTGTGGCTCTTTTAGTCATGATTTGGGAGTCATTTTGAAAAATTATTTTGTATACTCCCAGGTAGATATCTATTTTTGATTCAAATTTTGTGTTTTCTCTACATAAACTTTGTTCATGATCAACAAAAAAGAAATTTTCCTTGATTTTACTCACCATTTTCTTCCAATTATTAATCTTCTCCTGGTGCTTGTCCACTCTTCCATTTTGCACAACATTGCAGCATAGTGCAGGATACCCTTTCAACTTAGTTATTGTAAAACGAACTATATTGGGTTATTGGACATTCTCATACTCAAAGTATCTATTGAGTTCACCTATCCAATGTATGAGCCTTTACTTTCAAACCCATTATAACATGAAACTTCCACTCTTATATTACATATATCTTTCAAAAATGAGATCAAATGCTCAAATGGGTTCTTCCACCAAAACATCCTCTGATTCTGAGTCTATTATAGCTACAACATCTCCAATTTGTTTGGTTTCTAATTCTTCAATTGTCCTTCTCAATTCCTCCAATTTTTGGTTCCTCACATCTCTTCGTGGCGACATCCTTAGGAGTTTTCTAAGCCTATGCGACTACCATTCACAAGCCTTTCTTTTGACATAGCCTCATTGCTCATCTCTCAATAGACAAGAGAACAAATGAATCTCTTTCATGTCTCCTTGATACTACACTTGTGCATGAATTGATCTCATGGAACCTAACTAGCAAGACAGAATTAGTTTTGATACTTCTGCAAATTCTCAACCAGAGTTGAACTTTGATTTGATCCCACTTGATGCACTAAACATTTTATATAATTCTCTGACTCACTACAAAATTGTGACACTATTAGAGTGCAACAACTATGGAAGTAGCTTACATAAGAAAGCATATTAAGAAAATTATATAGAACTAATTTGAAATAATTAATAATGTAAAGAATAGGAAATAGAAGGAAATAGATGAAATCTAACTCTTTGTTGCAGAATATGTCAATTCAACAAGTGGATTAAAATATAGAGGTCTTAGTCTCTCCATGATTCATAATATTTAGAGCAATGTGATTATAATGGTAGACAATCTTGGGATTCCATGAGCACAAGCTGATATTCACTCTTCTCTATGCATATTTGGAGTTTAGCCTTCTCTTCTCTTGTTGCAAACTGTTGGAACACTTCTTTTTTGTTGATTCAATAAGTCTGTAATTTGCTTCCAAGCTGTTCAATTCACATGGCAGCTCAATAGTCTTTGTAACTCTTCACCTCTTCATCTGTTGTCTCTACAAATGCCTAGGGTATCTTTTGGTGGTGAATGTTTCAATTTAGCTTTTAGATATTTGTCTTTTAGCATTTCTGTAGCATGTGGCCTCATTTTTTTTACCAAGCTAAGTCATTAAGCAATACAAATTAAAAAATAAATACTTAATGCTGATTACACAAACCCAAGGATGCCCTAGAGGTAAATTTAGAAAAGATTTAGGTTGGGGTCTCTTTGATTTTGGTGTTTGTTTTTCTCCAGTGCCACCCTCAACTTTGCAAAACCTGGGGAATGAGTCCACCTTTGGAATGTTCCTCATACTATATATATTTTCCTTTTCATTTGCCATATTTTATCGAGTGTAGAAAACTGACCTATTCTGATTTGGTTGGAAGCATCTCACATTTGAATTTCTTTTATCATGATCCATAACACTAACATATTTTTGAAATCATAATACCTATCCTTTACATTTGCATCTATTTGACCTATCTGTGACATTCTATTTTGCTGGACTTGGATTTTAGCTCTATCAAGGAAGTGATTATCATGGATGTACTGACATCTTGTATTCTATTTTGTCTTATTATTTTATAAACTTTATGCTGTGCAGTAACCATCCATCTGCCTTGCCAATTTCCTTGTTTCTGTTCAAGAGACAGTTGTCCTTCTCCTTGGATTCAAATCACAGGTTGATATTGGAGTTTTAGTCATCTAATTTTTTCTCTTCTCCCAACTGCATAGCTCGCCAGTAGGGTTTTCCCCAAGGTTCTTGTCATCTGACCTTTGCTATAGAGATATCTAATTCAGGAGGGACCTTTAATTTTGATTTCTGGAAGATGTCTCGGGGATTTCTTCTTATTATTTTCTGGATTGAAGAGGGGGTTGGATTTGGTCAATATATGGCATGAATTTTATTGCCGTCAATTTTCTATTTGTGGGCCATTACATTTGTGACAATTTGTCCCCAATGGGCCTTTTAATTTTTTATTGTGAAGTGATCAGGATTTTCCATGTCAATATATTCTTTGATTGCAGTGATGTTGTGAGCAATATATCCCTATATATTTGTAACTTTGTTGCTCTCTCAAATAAAATTATTTTTTGTCCTATTATTGAGAACTTGATCCCTTGAGGCAAGTTGAAATTTGGTAGGAAAGTATTATGCAACTTGAATATGGCTCTGCCACTAATTGACAAATAAGATACCTTGGGAAGAAGTCTCACACCTCTTAATTTGACAAACATGACTAGTCTTTGTGGAGTGATTTCATGTGCCAAGGTTATGCTATAATTTAATTGGAAAATACAGTATGCATCTGTAATGTACCTTGGAACTGGCATCTAGAAATTTCTTGCTAGTCTGGGTGAGCAACATCAAGAAAACTTATAAGGTATTCTCCTAGTAGTTCATGAGGAAATAAAGGATTTAATAAAAAAAATCAAGCTGAGATATATTTACATACTTTTATCATTTTGATACCAATTTTTTACTTTCTTGCTCTGTTATGAATGGAAGAACATTAGCAGTTCTTGATTCTACTGTTGAAAATTACCCAAAAAAAGGATTCCTTGATTTGTGCCTTAATTCAGGGAGTCAAAGTTGAGTTCTTTTTTTTTTGCGCATGTTCAATTTCCTAAAATTTAGGAGTGCATGAAGAAATTAACTGACGTGTTGAAGTTGAAGGTCGAGTTTTGTTCTTCTAGTGTGAGTTAAATTGGGATCTGAAAGCTTAAGTGGAGTTAGCCTCCTAATTTTTAGGAGGATCTAGTTAACTAGTTCTATTGACTTTTGTTAACTAGAAAAACTCCAGTTCAATTCCTTAATTACAAAACTGACTAATTTTAACCATTCGAATTTCCTTTAAAATGAGGAATGAAGGAACAAGTTTAAACTTTAATCATTTCTTTGGTTCACAAAAGTTGGTGAGACCAAGAAATAGGAAACACAAGTTTGTGAGTGCAGCTTGTGAGAGGAAGAGTGTGCAAGAGAAGCTTGTGCATAGGTTGGTAGAGACCAGCAGAGATCAACACTTGCATGTGTTTCAAGCTTAGTTCTCGCAGAGAAATCAGATTGGTTTCTATTGAGAAAGAGTTATTTTGTAAGAGATCAATTGTTCAATTTTACTATCAATAAAATTCTCATCAAGCAGAGGGTTTTCCTAGTTAGGTTCCATAGTTAAAAAAAAAAAATTGTCTTGAATTGTGAGACTGCTTTATTTTTGTTCCTAATTTTGTTGCAAAATGGGTAGAGAAATTATGTGTTTGTAGGAGGAGATAGTGTTTTTCAGATTGTTCTTATCATCAGATCAGAATTTCGTGTAAATTCTACACCTACTGTAACAATTTCTACCTTAGATTCTTTGATAGCAATTGTGTATAAAGCTTTGGAGGTATTTTCATGATATAGTTCTTTAATAAGGGTTTTGGGGAATGAAAAGTTGCCTTTGATATCAATGATGATAGGTTTTTCTTTACACATGCTGCGAATATTCTTTGGTTGAGAGGGAAGGGCAAAGTTTCAGCCAAAGGTGCCTTGGAGGTTGAGTAACCAAACAGATTCATATCCGAGTGAGCCATTGCAAGGACATTGTAGAAATGATTCATGACGTTGATGTTGTATGTTGGATAAGCTGATAAGAACTCAGGAAATATCGGTCAAGGAATTATTAGACTTATCATGCCTACGCACAGATCATTCTGACCTTCAAGTATTGCCATTGAGCTTATACTAACCAGATCAAAATATCCATATCAGATACATGTGATTGTTTTTCAAGCACAATTCACTTGAATAATATGAAAAACGTAAATTAAATGAATTTTTCCTAGGGTTTTAATGATTTCATGTTAGTTGGATCAGGCTTGCACTGGTTCACATGGATTGCATCTAGAGTGGATGTGAGGACGTCCTCGACACCTCTGGCATCTCACCGAACTGCAGCCAAACGACAAGGTTTCAGTTTGCTGAAAGCTTTACTTAGAGAAGTTATAACCTTACACCCCTTAGACTCGATAATAATCTCTTTATGTTTTTGTTATTATCTGATCCGTAAATATACCATCTCTCTGGGATGGATCCACAAGTCACATTAGAAGTCTAGAGAGTAATTTTGGTATGAATAGATAACCTCAAGAATGTTGTGTTCCTTGACATAGATAGATCTTGTATGTTTATGCAAACACACAATAGAAATAAAATGCATAATTGACTATAATATTGAAAACTTAAATGAAGCATAATGTTTTATGGTGTGTATGATGATGTACAGATCTGAAATCTATTGTTCTGAGAGAGGTTGTGCTTGATAAGTTCCAATTCATGTTTCCTACCAACTTAGAATGAACAATACAAGATTTAAGTCTTTTGGATTTCATACTATGAACTTTTCAACATGTAGAAATGAAAATTATTGAGAATTATAGCTTGGGAAGCAATTTATGCATAGGTTTGGTGTGAATGTGCGAGTAGTCTGATACGTTATTGAAAAGTAGTTCTATTAAAATAGAAAGAAATTGTATTTTGTAATTTACTTTAGTAAAAAAAGTGAAGTCTTATATTTAGCATACGAGTTTAAAAAATGTATCTCATTGCATGACTTAGACTAGGAGTAATTTCAAAATAGATTCTCAGCTAAAAGTATAAGGACAGGTCAAGGTAGAGGTTTTCACCCATACTATCATGATTGAGCGGTCATGTAACTAAGAGAGGGTAGGGATTCAACTGAGGCAAATCTTGACAACATGCAGCAGTCTATACAGGTGTTGCACAGTTCTGTACAGATGTATGGAGCAATTCCATACAATCATATAAATAGGCTCTGCAGGCTTTCCAGCAGGCCATGCAACAATTTCATGCTATTTCTGTTTTTTTCAGTGTACTTTCTCAAGCAAGTTGTACAAGCTTAGTTCAGGGTGTTATTTTGGTATCTCTGTATTTTTTTATCTAGCAGCTTATGGAGGTTTCCTTGCAAGTTCATTAAGAATTTGAAACTATTTTTATGCTTTTCTATTTAATTTCAAGATATTTTGTGATCAAGGCTATGGTTTAATTTTGGCATTAATTAAATTTAGCAATCTACTCATTTGATTGAGATCACAGAGACATTAGTCACCTATGGCTTGAAATTTTCACATCAGCCATCCTCAGGGTGAAAATCCTATTCAATCTTACATGGTTCGAATCCATGAACTGAACTATTCCCATAGATAAAACATGGTTATCTATTATTGCCAAATTGGTTGATTGCAACACGTAAGAGTTAGAGCTATTATTATTTTGCATATTTTCCATTATATAGTTATGACGACTTCCCCATCTGTGGATACCATTCCAAGCTTCACTGAAAATCTCTTTAGCCTAATCTAATCTACCTACTTTGTAGAAATTGTCTACTAGCAAGGTGTAAGTATAAAAATTTGGCTTACAACCCTTACTTTTAATTATACTCATCCACTCTAGGGCCACTTTAATGCACAAATTTTATGTATTGGAAAGGTAAATTTATAAATTATTTCAGTTTTCATTTTGTGTTTTCAAGTTAGATATTGTTTTCAAGTTTTCAAATTTCAAAATTTATTGCAATGTGGTAGAATGATCAGGGCATTACAGGAACAACCCCAATATAGGATGATCAAGGAAAGGGGCTAGTAAAAGAACATGTAAAGTGTCGGCATTGCTCTATCTTCAGGTATTTTATTTATTTACATAATTGAAATAATATTAATTTTGTTTAAATATGCAGACACCTAGCCATGGTACACCTGACGATTCCCTCTATGAGGAATAACTTTCTTCATCCCCATGTCCATTTCTGTTGCTTTGAAAAAAGGCGTGAAAAGTGACGTTGGATTTTGAGCGTTTGGTAGATGCTTCACCTCAAACACCTGAAATAGCAATGAGGATAACACGACTTATGACCCAGCTAGAAACATATAAGGTAATAATAAAAAATCCAAAGGATATATTTTTTGTTCTGCATGAGATGAATTATGATAGTTTGATTTTTAATTTTTACATTAACTAAAATAACAAAAAAAATCTTTTGTATGTAGCGTTATCTGACACTTGCTGCACCCGGTGTTGGTGGTAGTAGGACACAAGGGAAAGAGATTTCCGAGCCACCCTCTTGTACACCTTCTACGCCTTTAGGTGGTAGCCGAGAAATGCACCTTGCCCAAGAAGACACCCAGCCAACCGTTGAACATGTTGGCAGTGATGAGGCTGATATGGCCAACTATATTATTGTGTTTCCTGGAGCTACACGTGTCAGCTCCACGGGGACCATTAATGGAACGTTGTTGGTGAATGATGAAGGTGTCCCTATAAAGCATGTACAACTCCCAAGTAATTTTTAATAATTTAACTATTTCATGTACTCTATCTAAAACATATTTTATCATGATTTTTATTTTTAAATTAATGATAATATCTTTTTTCTGTGTAGGAAACAATGAGTTCTATAGGTTTTTGGAGAGCCATGCATTGGTAATTTTTGGCCCAACCATATGCACAAGGTGAAATTCCCAGAATTCCAACCTGAAAAAAGAACTTCTAGATTATCTAGAAGCCCTTTTTGGGGTGGGCACATTTGACAGAACATCGGTGGCTCGGGTAGCTAGAAAATATTTGAAATATACCATGGACACCTATATGACACAATTTAAATTTAACCCTAGATACGAGCATCCTCTCACAATTCCAGAGAGTGAGTGGAGAAGTCTCATCCATGATGGAAAAGAGAAAAAGGAAAAGAAAGAAGGAAAAATGCCAACTGGACCCGCAAGGTAAATTAAAACTTTAATTCAATAGCTTTAATTTTCTCTATGTCTAAAATAAAAGTGTGCTACGTCATATCTGACTTCAATATTTTGATGATAGGTTGCCTGACACCTTGAAGGCAACCAAAGATAGGATTGAAAAAAAGGGCCATCACAAGCTAGGCCAGGGCGGCTACTTGAAATTAGCCGTAAGAATTTTAAGTAGCTAAACATCTTATAATTAATTGTATCGCCTTCCAATGTTTCTGTAATCCCATCAAATAACATTAAAAATACACAATCATATGTAATGTAGGGTGATCACTTTGGAACGGAAGCTATAGAGGAGGATAAAAAGATCACTTTCCATTCTGGCTATGAAGCCGTAGTTGAATATCGTAGAAGCTTGGGATAGGTTCCAAGATCCATAATGCCTGATAAGGTAAAATGTTAACCTTTCAATATGTTTGTTTTCGTCCATAAATTTAATGTCTAAAAACTTTATTTAAATAAGGGGAGCAACACTTTCAACGAGCCAAATAACCCAGTCGTAGAGTAGTACGTTGAGAGCGAAATATTTCCATAAGAACATGTTCCTAACGTGCAACCTGATCATTGTAGTGGGGACTAGGCTGGCAATGCTACTATCAGCGAGGACCATGACGGTAATTAATTTCCACTTATATTTTTTTCTAATTATACCTTGATGGTTGTCCTTATAACGGTTTTTGTTTAAATGATAGAGAGTGTTTTACTTGAGGATCTTACCCCCAGAGAGGAAGACAGGGCAACGGTCACACGATGACAACTGGTGCACTAGGTAAATAATCTAATTGCAATTTTATTTTATTAATATTACCAAACTAGTTCAATGATATTTAAAAAATGACAAATAAAATTTAATATTATCTGTTTTTGTAGGCAATGCCCCGTCACTGGATGAGACCAGACATCGTGACTACACAACTGGGTCAGCAGTGTGGGAAAGGAACGAAATAGAAGTGGAGCACGATGATGTTGATGATGTGGTTAGGAGCTTTAGAAGTAGGAAGAAGAAAAATAAAATTTGATAATGTAAAATATTGTATTATTATAAGACAAACGTTACCATACTTGGAACATTTTTTGCGTTATATAAAAAACTCATTTATCATAATATTTTTATGTCAAGCACTAATTTCAATGTTTCCTTGTGTACTTTTTGTTGCATTGTTTTTTTATTAGTTATTGAATATTTTTTTTTTATGCTCATGAAAGTAAAAAATGAAATATAGATTGGGTATTGGGGAATTGAGAGTGATGTGAAGGGGGGGGGAGGGGCCATAAGAGCTTCCACCTTCACGTGGTTGGCCCTGTTTAGTAGAGAATAATTTATTGGAGCGATTTAATCTTGGAGCAAACCTCCCTCGATCCAATGTAGCAACAAAAAAGTCACTGTTGACTTAGTTGCTACTCTTTCAGATCGTGGGAGGCTTGTTCCAAGTTTATGCGACTCCAATAAATTGTTCTTGAAACGAAGAGGAGCTTATTCAGGTATGTTTTGACATTTTCAACATATGTTCTAACATTATCATAAGAATGCATCTTAGAGTAAAAAATACTACATCCATTACTTTTATTTATTGTATAGATAATTATGGATTTTGAATGACTTGGCAGCGCAGGTACAAATCCTCTTGCATCATGAGCAATACATCTTGTCAAGCAGGGTCATGTCCAGGATATTTTTGCTTGTGCGCTTGACCAGGTTCGTAGTGTCACATTTTGTAAGTTCCTTTACAGTTCATAATTCAATATTAAGCTTGTTCATGATTATTATCTGGTTTTTTGTATGTGTTTTTTCATCTATTTGATTGTAAGCAACTCTGCATGTTTCCTGTTGTTCACTATGATTTCTCCATTTACCACTCCCAAGATGAATCTGACTTTATTGTCCAATTTCAACAAATCAAGCTGAAGGTTGTCCAATTGGACTTTCTTTCTCTTTTCATAGAATTCAAGATGGATATGATAGAAGTGCTCCAAAACTTGCTCAGGGGTCTCATATTTATGATTGATTCCCTTTGAGCCAAAAAGATGCATGTTACTTGTACTGATTGTAGTAGCCAGTTTGAATTTCCTTAAAAGGCCCTCTTGAAGTGAAATCTTCATATTCTCTTCAGACAATGACACCTTTAAATGGACCCTGGTATCAGTATTGTATTCCTTGTAGCCCCTTATGAATGGTTCTTTAATCTTATCATTCCCAGTCATCAATGCTTCCAGAAATTCCTTGTAATCTTGAGTCCACTTGCGAACAGGAAACTCTATAATTCTTAATGTTGTCTCATTAATTTCCTCTATGATGCCACTAATTGTGTAAGACACACAATTATCCTTTATAGTTGTTCATTCAGTTGTACCCTTAAAACCCTTGTACCAATTTTCCAAGCCAATGGTGTATTGTCCAGTGCTCCGGGATGTTGAAATGTCCCTTAATCCTAGGCCAATCAATATATCATAATAAAGTGATAAAAAATATACATATCGTAGTATAGGCTCAGATCATATCCGGATCCATAAGCTTGTATAGTTTATATGAGGATAGTGTTTCCCTAATCTACATTATCTCATATTGGTCTTTTATAAAAAGTATGTTTCAGTGTTACTCTAGTGTATACTACAATGTCCATATTCATCATACAGGTTAAGGATAGAGTAATAGCATACAATATTCTACCTAATAAATCATCTTGTATTTCAATAGCTAATGTGGACATAGGTGTAATGTAAGCTCAATAATGAGATATGCTTGTTCCTGTTCTAGCTCGATATCATTGAATATGCTCTTTCCAGCTTTTATTAGTGAAAAGAGTTGGATTAGCTTAAGCTGAGTAATGTATTCACCCTTATCTCTCTTCTATGATTCCCATGTATTACTTAAAATGATAATAGTTATATGGAACTAAAAGCATATTGGTATATATAAGAGACTGTATCGTACCTATAATCCCCATCTTAAGCTTAGTAACTATCACTATATCACCTTACTTAAGCTAGTAGTAAGCTCTATTGAATATATAAGCTTATTTATTTCACTATGCTATTAGTACTAATGAATCAAGTCCATTGAATCAGTGACCAAGCTTTTATTGATGTAACTACACGTAATGGAATAACACATTCATATAGACATGATATCCTTAATAAAGGTCTTAGATTATAATGTCCAGGAACTCCATATTCAAGCTAAGCTCCTTGTTATGACATAATGATCTTTTTTTCGCTATTCATTTCATACCTTATCAACACTAACTGGAATCATAGTAATAAGTACATAGCCTTACTAGCTCTATGCCAACATGTGTATCTTATAAACCTTAAGTAGAAACACAGTTTGATTGCTAATGTTTATATAATAGCTGATCTTGTATGATTGTTTAAACTTATTTTTGATATGAGTGTACCATTACACAATCCATAGTGAAATGCTCCCTTGTGCCTTGGTTCGGTCAGATGCGTCGTGTCGTTTCATTTGAGGGTGTTCGCCCAAACCTGTTTGGGTTGGGTCATTTTGGTTGAGGGAGCCCACCCAAACATGTTCTGGCATGGTTCTTAGAGCCACCCAACCAGTAAAATTGAATAGATGTCTTGTTGCTGAATATTCACATATTGACAATAAAGAGAGATTTCAGTTCTTGAGCATGTGGTGTGGGAACAAAACCTATGCAATCCCTATGTGTGGGGTTAATTAACCCCATGCCTACAATGTTTACTGTTTTCATATCGGATTGTGTGGGGGTATATAATTCATAGACATATCACATAGGCCCCATTCACTTAGGAAGGTTCCCCAAACTCTGCCCCCAATTTAGTTGATCTTGCTCAGCTTGAAATTTTTGAATTTTCATTGATGATTGATTTTCATCTCACTCGAATGAAAAAGGAAGATGAATTTCATCTTTTTCCTCCATAATTTCCACATTCGACATCTATTGTAGCCATTCATATATGCTCATCTGGAATCACCACAAATTGTACTTTTTTTTTTGCAATGGATTCTTGATGTTTATCTCGATGAGATTTTTCCTCCTCAAAAAACATATCCTGGTTGTAAGCATGGTTGTGGCAAGTTGATATTCAGACGAATACTACAGCTTGTATCCCTTGATCTTCTAGGAGTTACCTTGATATTAATGGTGGTGTATTCATAATCCTTCTGAATAACCAATAAAGGGTCAAGGAAATTGACCAATATGTTGTCGAGTTCTATGTTATCCATCTTTGGGGAAAGCTGATTTTCGGCTAACTCCACTACTTTTGATCTCAATTTTTCCAATTGCTTCCTTCTCTCATGATACCTGAGCCTTTTCCTTTCTATTCCCTTCTAATTCCGCAATAGTGGCATAGTGATTCCAGCCAAATTCTTTGGAAATCCTTCTGAGAAGAAAATACTTGTGACCTGGCTGAAGCCTCAACACTTTCAGAGCATCTGGAATGACCATTCTCTTCTTCCAGTCATATGGTGGGGAAACCCCTTAAAAATCCCTTAGCCTAGAAAGTGCTGCAACACCACGCTTGTTTTTGTGTGGAATCATTCCTCTAATTGTCCAATAGTCAAATCCTTCTCTTATTTTGTTATAATTTTACCATACCTAACCAATGAGAGCAAAAGAACACATATTTCTATAAAAGCACCTATAACTTCTCTTACTTTATTGTCATTTTCCCATAACTAACCAATCAGAACACAAGAACACATATTTATATAAAATCACCTATAATACTTTTGTGGATTTCGCTAATATCCCTTTAGTTAGTGTGTGCACAGTATCCTAGATCCTAAAGTGATTCCCGTACAATGATAATCCACTAGGTGTATTTGTTCTTAAAAAAATATGCATGGATAGATGTCCCATTTATGGCCAAGTTCCACCAAAATGGTTCCCCCTACCTACCTGGTAACTATATTACATTTATTTCATGACAAGACTACCCTACAACCCACCAAATTTCTATCATATCCATGACATCAACAACAGTTTGTTGTTCAAGATATAGCTAAGTTGGAAAAAACTTAGCTCTAGAGCTTAGGATATTTTTCCACCTCTAATTTTTATAAACCAATAGATATAAAATTTCTAAAGCATGTGGGAGCCCTTTAAGTATCACCTTTCCTATATTGACTCTGTCTTAAAAATCATGGAAAATGTCCATAGATGAGTTATCCTTACTAAACCAAAAATTTCATTGAAAATAATCATTCATACAATAAAATTACTACTTCCCTTTTAACCACATATAAACTTATCTTTAAGTTACCGTAATTCATCTTTAATATCACATAATTAGATTAAAAAATCAACCAAAATCTCTAGTTTATGAAATAAAAATTCAAAATTTTTATATAATTAATAATTTAAATAAATGTATTAGATGTAATCTCATTAGTAATTATTTATAATCAATAATACCACTTATTTACCCAAACCCCTTATTAAACCCAAGAAAAGTCTCACACATTTTATTTAATTGAATTTGAGTGGCCTTAAAAAACACACGTATTTCATTTCAAAATGTAAAAAAATTTCAAATATCAAAAGTTTTAATTTCCCTCGTTCATTTCCCTCTTCAAAATGTCAAAAATTTTCAAATATCAAAAGTTTTAATTTCCCTCATTCATTTCCCTCTAGTTGCATGGTTTGTCTAGGGAAAGAGGGAGGATGCGGCCATATTGTCGCTGATTTTTTAGGAAGGATGCAACCATACTATTGCAGGTTTGGAGGAAGGATGCAGCCATACTATCATAGGTTTTGAGGAAGGATGAGGTAAGTAAAGAAATTGATCCCGAGTGCCTATTGCAAGTCTGCTCTGATACATTTGGTTGAAGTCCGGTGATTTATTTCCTTCTACAGAAAGAATCTGCTTTGATACATCGGATCCCAATTTCCTTTGGTCCGATGATCAACAACAATTATCATAATATTCTTGTGCCTTGTATACAGACATAAATACTTGCCCCGCGGATTCAAAGGCCCTTCATTCAGCCCTAGGCAGTGGGATTTGGAGAAGTAAAATTCAAGGAAAAGTGGTGAACTCTAAAGAACATGTCGTCAAATGCCCCAGACAAGGTAATCCATGTATTCATTCAATAGTCCCACTGAAATATTTATTGTTGTAATGGATTTCCCTAAATATACAGTTCTTTTCATTAATTTTATGTGTTTATCCAATGATAATGTAATGCCCTTTAGGTTTTTTTGGTTTTGATAATGCAAGCCACCTTATCCAAGTTTCTTCAATAGCTGATCCTTCCCACTGTCCTAGTTGGCCTACAATCACTCGGCATACTGCCCAGATTCGTTTGATGAAATGGAATTCCTAGAAAATGTGAATGATCATTTCCTCATTGTTTTTGTACAAGGGGCATCAACCAGGCCCAATAACATAACTTCTTTGAAGCACATCCAACGTTGAGATATTTCTTTCGGCACCACATAAAATTTTTTGCCTTGGCTGGGCACCTAGATTTCCAAAACATTTTCCTCCACCACTTTAACTCTGCAGGGACTCGAACTGCAATCACTGTGATATATCCAGGCTTGGGGACATATTCACCAAAATGAGAGGAACTCCAGAGAAGATTTTCCTCTCTGCCATTTAATCAAATTTGATGATCATTCAAAGCACTTACATATGCATTCCATGATTCATAAAAAGCTGCTTCTAAGCCCAGCTCCCCAACAGTCATCCATCCGTGTCTCCAATTGGTAGTTTTGGTCGGGCTGTCGATGTGTGCAATTCTAGACCTAGTGTTGTGCTTTTGTTCAGTATATCAGTTATAAATCTACTAGGAATTAATTTCTAGGTGCTAGGTTCAAAATTTAACACAAACAACAACACCCATATACTAGAAAACAACCCTACAATGCTAGTATCTGTTAATATTCATTCCTTTCCTTTGTGTTGGTCCAAAACTTAGGTGAAAAGAGATTTTGTTGCGCAATCTTCACAATCAAACCTGATTTCATTTCTTCCATACATAACTTTTTGTGCATCAAAATATGGATATCTTCATGTTATAACAACTGGTAATATTTTATTTGAATGCTGGTTAATACTGTTGTCTTTGTCAACAGCACTTAGTGTTTACAAACACTTGTTTTACATTATGTATTTTCCAAACAGTACCACTCTAGGCACAAAAACAAGGCAAAAATTATCCTTAAAGGCATCATCCCTGTCACATGCAAATTAGGCTTAGGAGCGGTGCCTTCTTTGTTGGATTTAGCACAAAGAATCCTCCTTTTGTGAGATTAAATCAAATTAATCCCATGAACATTGCCCCTCTCTGCAATCAAATCAGTCACAAAGAAGCTCACTTACAGTTCACTCTTTGCAAAAAAGAACAACATCATACAACTGATCATTTGTATTCATAACTTGCGAAGGAACTTATCCTTGAGAAGGCCATCAATTAGCATTGTCCACATCCCTTCATCAGGGTTATGTCCACTTTGCAATGCATTGTCAAGCAACCTTTCCACTTCTTTCACCTTACCTTCTTTACAAAGTCCAGGAATCACAGAATTGTACAAATATAGTTGTGGTTCATAACCATTTTCAACCGTTCTATCCAAAAGCTCCAGACAATAGACGCAGTTTCCCTGTTTACAGTGCCCATTAATAAGAGCTGTATAAATTGCTTTGTTGGGATAGAGGCCTCTCTCTAACATATTTTTTATCAGCTGGTCTGCCTTAAGGAGTCTGCCTGATTTGCATAATCCTGCAATTAAGGCACTATAAGTATCTACAGTAGGCTGAGAATGCTTCTCCATCATTTTGTCAAGAAGATTAAATGCAAGAACACTGTTTATTTCGAGTGGCATTCCATCCAGGTCATGAATTTCATCCAAGTTATCAGGATCTTAACTACCTATTTCATCCTCACCAGGAATTAAGTGTTCTTTTTGTATCCTGTTTTCTTGAACTCTACCATTCATAAGCTCACAATAAGTTCAATAATTAGGTTGACATCCTTCATTTATCATGTTACTTAATAGATCAAAAGCATTATCCACCCTGCCTGATTTGATGGTGCCATCAATCAATGATGTGTATGTTACTTGGTTAGGCTGTAAGGCTTTCTCCTTCATTTTATCAATGAACATTTCAGCCTCTTCCACTTTTCCTTCCCTGCAAAGTCCATAGATTATTGCACTGTAAGTGTAGACATTTGGAGAACAACCCCGCTTTACCATTTTTTCTAATACTTTATATGCAAGATCAATGGCACCGGCTCTACATAGTCCATCAACAAGCATGGTATAAGTCACCAGGGAGGGATCTAACCCTTCCCCCATAATCTTACCAAAGACATTATATGCCTCAAGCACCTTGTTTTCTTTGCATAGTCCATTAATTAGTGAATTATAAGTGTATAGATTCGGTTCAAAACCATTTTCAACCATATCGTTCATCAATGCAAGGGAAACGTCGATTTTCCACACTTGCAATACCCGTCTACTAAAGCTATGTAAACTACTGTACCAGGAGAAATACCCTTCTCGAGAAGCTCATTGAACAACTCACAAGCTTGCTGTAGATTTCCTTCTTTGCAAACTCCATTGATGAGTACAGTATAAGTAAATTCATAAGGCTTACAATGTTTTTTCTTCATCGAGTAAAAAATACTTAAGGCAATATCTGTCTGACCCTCTTTACTAAGTCCATCAAACATAGTATTATATGTCACAGTATTTGGGATCAAACTTCTTTGTAGCACAGTGTTTAAAAGAAAAATTTCTTTCCCCACCTTCCGTACTTTACATAGTCCATTTATCAGCTCATTATAGGTACGAACATTAGGTTTGCAGCCACTCTTTTCCATTCTATTGAGAATCTCAAAATCATAATTGATTTTATTTTCTTGACAGTGCCCATTAATAAGAACATTGTAAGTGACCACAGTAGGAACTAAGTCTATTTTCAATATATTGTTGAACAGTTCACATTCCTCTTCTAGTCTACTTTCTTTGCACAACCCACTGATCAATGCTGTGTAGGTATGGATTTTTGGCATGGAACCATTTTTCTTCATTTCATCAAGAATATCAAATGCTTCCTGTGTTCTTCCTTCATCACAAAGAGCGGTGACAAGAATTGTGTAGGTATGGACATTCGGGCTAATCCCTTTCTCATTCATTTGATCCAGCAAATCAAAGGCTTCCTGAAGGAAATGTGGCTAGTAAGGCCCCTCTAGCAAGTTTAACCTAGATTTTGATAAGGATTCTACTCCTAAAGTCTACACGAAAAGGCTCAAAAGAAAGGGAGCAATAGGAGACTGATATCTTACACCTCAACCATTCCTTCTAATAAAATCTAGAAGATACAACACGTACAATTTGGCAATCTCTTTTGGTACTTGTGTTCTTCCTTTTTTGTATGAGTAATTAAATTTCTGACCTATTATGCTCATGTTGGTTGGTATCAAAC
The DNA here is from genome assembly GCA_034641835.2 of Pinus albicaulis. Taxonomy (NCBI): domain Eukaryota; kingdom Viridiplantae; phylum Streptophyta; class Pinopsida; order Pinales; family Pinaceae; genus Pinus; species Pinus albicaulis. The sequence continues at coordinate 52,183 of MU968323.1, read as the reverse complement.
CTCACTTTTTGGGAGTTTTGGAGTTCTGCAAAAATGATCATCTGTTATCACCCAGAAAAAAAATTGGAAAGAATGTAATCCAAGAGTTAGTATAACCACTAGGGGATATATACTTAACACAAAATCCACCCTGTAAAATCTGAGTGTTAAATCCTACACTTCTACAAGAAGGTCAACACTGGGCAGAGCTCCATCTGCAGATAGCTTTAGGTTGATACCAGAAACACCATATCTAGTTCAATTATGCACAAGGGGACTGAAATGTTAAGCCCTGCAAGTCAAATTAGAGGATCGAACTCATGATTAAAAGAGGAACTTGGAATTTTTGAGCAGTTGTCAGCATCGGTATATGATGCTAGATTCAGGCAGAAAGCACACAGAAGATGGAGGGTGCTTGAGCACTGGTGTTGAGATGGATTTTCATCATACTAAGTGAAAGCTAGGTTCTCTGCTCTTATTTTCACTTCTAATTGAGGAATGCATGCATTTTTCATCATCTATTTCAAATTTGTATCATGATTGGATATATATGATGTGGTGGTTTACCCCATTATATTTTTGGCAATGACCAAATTATGAGATCCCCTTTTGCCTAGCTGTAGGCATTTTCTAGCATACAATGTATATGCATCAGAGTAGATTGTGTCAAAATTTTATACCATGATCCTGGATATTACACTTTCTCTGATCTCGGAAAAAATTCTTTCTTTGTATGTTGATAAGTTGTAAACAAGCAAACACGTGAAACTTGGATGTAAACAACAAGACTTAACAAGGTGATGGTTCCCTTTGGAAAGTTCCTCATAAATCAAGGGCATGTCAAACAGTGGTTTTGAGTAAAGCATCAAATTGATGCAGTCTTTAATATATTTTGCACATGTCTGTAATGTGCACAGTGTTTCATATCAAATGTAGAAATAACATTGAGCAAGAGATGAATTTTTTACATACAAAGACATTAATTTACTTCCTAAACTACCAATTGTTTCAACCCAGTGATGCATGGGTAAATTCAAAGGGAACTAGTACTGATATGCCAGAGAGTACATACTTTGAGGAAACGATTAGTCCATTAATCAAAAGTATATATATAAATAACATCACGTTGGAATTTACCCAAAGATTTCTTTGTAAGAACTATAATTGATACATCAAGCTGGAAAATATTTTGATTGATCCTTGAGTTCGCACATTAATTTCAACAGTCTCCTTAGCATTGATGGATGTGGGGGAAGTTGATGATATATTTTCATTGATAAGTGACATTGCCCAATTCTCCTCTTGAGTTGGAGCTAAAGTTATTATGGATTAGTTCTCTACCACTATGTGATATTGTATGTTGTAAGTAACATAGTATCATCTACGAGTTTTGCGCACAGAAGTGTGGACATGCAAACACAAATACGAATGAGATCAAAGAGTGGATTTATTCATTTGTTTATGCAATGTATCATTACAGTGTCTCATTTTTTAGATTTTAATGAGCTATAACATATATAATTTCCGAATTTGACCATTATGTCTACCTCCTAAACCAGTTTGTTTTTTGCTCCAAATATTCAAATTTAAATTCAAATTTGAGGTTGGTTTCCCTCATTTTTTATTAAGTTGACTTAACAAGGAAATTTTCCCTTATCCTCTATATATAGGGGCTCAAATCCTCCATAAGAGGCAAGATTTATGTGCTATCTTCTGTGATATTTTCCATGCTATGCGGATTTAAGTAGTCCTGATTATTTGAACCCATGGGTCAAAGTTTGAGAGGACTCTTGGGTTAAAAAAAAAATCGGGTATTTGGTTTTCTTCAAGGAGACAAATCTAGAGGGTTCTAAGGCATATATCATCGAGAACATGTGCTAGATCAATCGTGATTTTATTGACCTTGTGAGGCGAGTCATTTTTAGACCAATCAACCCTCTCTGACAGACCTTGTGAGACTATTTTTCAGATGCCAGTCAACCCTTTGAGGGTGATCTTTCTGAGGAAAAACATAGGTGGTTTCTGAAGTATTTCGCAGAACATTCTTAGGACTTTTGTCCAATTTGGAGCTCACTTAATGTCTATCTTTTTATTCTTAAGCGATTTTATTAGAGGAAAAACTATTTATGAATTTTTTGACATTCTAGTGCTTACATCTGAGGCATATTTCAGAGGCAGGGGTAAACTGTGTTACAACCTTATTGATTAGAGTCTAAGTACTATTCAGCCCTGTGGGAGATCAATTATGTGGAAGTATAAATACCTGAAGTTGTTTTTTTTACCATCTCATCCCTATATTGACATTGTTTGAGAGGCTTTTCCACACAAAATTAAGGGTTATTTCACATTGGTTTATGGTAGCATTTTCTATGGCATAATATAAGTCTTCTTGTGGAAAATTTCACCTCAAATTCAAATGCATATTTTCAATCTTATGGAATATTTTAAGACATTCTTTATTGACATCTCTAAGGTAAGTGTTTGCATCAATTTTCAGTTGCCTTAAGCCACCGAAAAAATCCTTCAATGAGGTATAGTGATATTACTCGAAGGACGAGTGTTGGTACCATTTTTTGTATTGGAAACATCTGTATAGTATAATTTCACTATCAATTTTCAGGCTATTTAAGAATATCTTCAAAGTTATTTTTAAGGTCAAACCTATCAATGTACTTGGGCCTTAGTAGCCCTAAGAAACCTGATCAATTTTAGGCAACCTATCTTGAATGAGAGTCTTATCTTATCACTCATTGAAAAGGGCTTCATATATAGCAATAGGATCCATATATTAAAGGCATGGAAGACTGTCACGGGAGCATCAAAATTTTGGAATAAAACGGAAAAGAATTGAAAAAAAGATAAGGGAAGATAAGGGTCAGATGAGTGGCATACATATTCAATAACCAGTGGCACATTATATGAGTACTGTCACGTTTCATTTTTTTTAAAATATTTTTAACCTTCCTAACCTTTATGCTGCCCTCTTTAGAATCATTTATAATATTTTATTGGATCTTTTCAATATAATATCCTCAATACTGCAAGGCCTTATGCGTGCTGTTGTGCCTTCAATATCCTTATTCATGGCATCCTCATTTTCTGAGCCAGACTAGCTCCTACGTTCATTTTGATCACCCATCCTGAAAGTTGCTATTTTCTTATGCCCAAGACAACTTAAAAAAATGAGGCCGCACTCTATGTAGGTATTAAAATTGCCCCTTACCCAATTTCAATTAATAATCATATGTTACTAACACGATTGTTTTATTTTTTTTTAAATATTTTTAACCTTGCCTCAAAAGACCGACGCTTTAAACATCGGAAGAGCGACATATTTTTTTTATTATATATTTTTACTATTTCGTTGGACAAACGATGTCTCATAAATGTTGGAAGAGAGACGCCTTACATTTTCATCGGTCTTGCGACGTTTGGCACGAAACGTCGAAAATGCAATGTTGCCAACTATTCGTCGGTCTTGTGACGTTTGGAATGAAACGTCAGAAATGCGACATTGCCAACATATTCGTCGGTCTTGCGACGTTTGGCACAAAATGTTAGAAATGCGATGTTGTTTACATTTTCATCGGTCTTGCGGCGTTCGGCACAAAATGTCAGAAATGTGACGGTGCTAACCTTTTCATCGGTCTTGCGACGTTTGACACATAACATCGAAATTGAGACGATTTTTTGAAAACCTTATAAGCGTCGGAAATGCGACAGTTAGGTATTGTCAGAAGACCGACAGTTGTCGCTCGTCGGAAGACTGACACTTACAAAACATCGGAATAGCGACGATTTGGATAACGTCGGAAGAGCGATGGAAATCTGGAAACGTCGGAATAAGTGTCGCTCTTTCGACGCTTTACTGAAGTGTCGAAATTGCGACACAATGGCTAACCACGTTTTTCCCTTCCTAAAACTGTCACTCTTGTGATGCCTATGTGTTGGAATAGCGACAAATTGGCCATCAAAAATTGGGCCAAATGTGCTAGTGGACATGCACAAAATATCACATGTACAACAGTACAACATGTACACGGTACCACCTCTACACAACACCACTCGCACACAATATGTACACGTCACCACATGCACACAACATCACATGTATAATCATACACACAACACCACATGTACATAGCACCATATGCACAACATGCCATATTTACACAACACCACATATTCAACATGCACAAAGTGCCATATGTACACAACACCACATATCCAACATGTGCACAACACCATATGTACACAGCACTACGTAAACAACATGTAAACAACACCATATATACATAACATTGCATAAAGAACATGTACACAACATCATCTGTACATAGTACTACCTAAACAACATGCACGCAACACCATATATAAACAACAACACATGCATACAACATCACATGTGTAACATGTACAACATATATACAACAATAGTACTGCACATCCATATACCACACACTAACTCTACCAAGAAACCTTGCTTCTAGTGTCTTTCCACTATTAATGCATGTTCCAACATGTCGCTGATCACACTGTTTCCATTCTGTTGATGTACTATGTCATAATTTCTTGTCCATAGCATAAACATAGGCATAGTACAAGCATATAATATCAATTCATATCCACATGATATTGACCTTGCATATCTGTCAGGGTTACTCTTCCCATTTTTTTCCTCATGAAACCAAGAACCTCTTCATGCCATTGGCCTACATAAGCAATCATTCCTCCACAAGAATGATCTCTAATGACCCTATCAGACAACAACATACATACATGCATATATACATATATATCATGCGCAAAACACCGTTCATCCTCATCGGTGCCTTTATAAATTAATATATATATATATATATATATATATATATATATATATATATATATATATATATATATATATATATATATATATATATATATAAAGTGACATATATATACATATATATCTATATATATATATATAGATATATATAATAATTAGCATAAAACAATCATGATCCCTAATGTCCTTGTCAAAAAATGGCATACATACATACATACATATATAGACATCAACATAATCATAATCACAACATAATTACCAGATATCATAAAGTTAAGATTAAGATAACTCCATTTAACTATGTACATCATGCACAACATTGAAACAATAATTCCCAACATAGCCAAGGCATCTGATGCCTCAAATCCATTCACTTTACCTTTCTTGCTACTATTCTCATGACTATATTTCCACCATCCATTTACACCAATGGACCCAACCAATCCAACTAGCTATCATACTTTTTCCTTCAACTACCATTTACTCATGCACCGAGCTTCATTTGAGTCTTACATTACCTATTACGTTCAATCCATCTCTCCTCGATCTCCATTAACTTCCTCCTTCCCAACCAATTACCAAGACCCTAAAACCGTAAAAGGAAAGAAAAAGAAAAAAACTAAAATAAAACCATGAAAATACCAATAGGAATATAACACCACAAACAAAGTGGCATGGCCATGCATGAGACATAAAAAAAACCTGAAGTAAAATGCAAAAAAAATCACAAGGCACAAAAAGCACAAAATCGAAACAAACACTATGACTCAACCTCATGGGTTCCCAATGCTTCCAAGGAAATCTCAACCCAATCCTTTCTTCAATATTTCATGGTAGTCTCTTTTTTTATGCAATCCCCTGCATCATATTACCATAAACACATAATTTTCAGTGTATAAATGAATATAACAATATATTGGTTATCTTACCTTTTTGTGTCAAGCACATTGCCCTGTAACTAAACACATCCATGCCATCTCTCAAGGGGTTCCAATTCCATTGACGAATCTATCTATAACTAGAAACTATTTAATATACCTATCAAATACATCTTCATAAATATAGCGCATATCCATATAATTTCAAACAAAATCAAGGTTAATAATACTTCCTGTATGCAAAGCACTCATTCATTTGGAATTTTAGTTTCCAAACATAGCCAAAGGAATTCTCACCCAATTCCTTTCTTTTAACTTTTCCTTACTGCAATTGAGTCTTATTATGTGCTATCACATCACCGAGCTTTTATTTATATAGAAAAATAGACTGTTACCTTGTCACACTAGTACCAAACATGTTTCCCTGCAACTATTCACACATGTTAATCACATGTTCCAAATATCAAGACATCATATCTATTAATCTAAAATCAACATTTACCAAGACTAACACCCATGTCATAATCAACTCAAAGTTCATATTCATAATACTATAACTAGCACCCACTTACACTCAAGTACATATCATCTATCTCAACACATATATGTGTTTGTATAATCATCCTAAAACAAGATCATTCTTCATGAAATCCTATGGACACATACTCATATCATGAAAATTAATCAAACTTTCAAACAACCTATAGACATACCATGCTAGATAAACCAAATAGACAAAAAATCAACTCATACCTCAATGTATCTTAGGGGAGGCTATCACATCATAAGCATAACCATCTGCATAGGACAATCTAGATTAGCATGATACATAATAACATCAATATCTTAAATTTAGTAACCATAATTATCATGTGTATGACCATAATGCATATAAGAACAAGCTAACTACCATACATGACTATTCAACACATATGCATGTGACCGCACTGATCAACTAGCATCTATCATGCATGTAACCACAAAAACAATAGACTGATAGACGTGTACATAACCATAATGCTCATAACAACCATTAAACAACACACATGCATAACCAACATACAAACTTGTATGATGATCTACTATTACCCCAAAGTCTAGTGTTGCAACCATACTCTAATAAGCTTCTTCTACTTCTCTATCTCAACCAACATATTAACATCATAACATACCAACAACATCATGATGACACAAACTATATAATGAACACCCCGATGCATGCCTGACCTACCATGCATGCATAACCATAACCATGACAATGAATGCATAACAACATATTGACATTGACATGCATAACAAATGCATATACAACAGACATGCATTCATGACAATCACACCCCAACATCAACATCATCAACTTCCACATGAAAACACAACTAAAAAAATGACCATCACAATGCATACATATGCAACCTACATGCATTCATGACAAACACATTTCACCCATCTAGTCCCAGTGTTGAACCATGCTATGATACCACCCTGTGGTATAATATTTCACCCAAAAATAACAGAATCGGCTATGATACCACCCTATAATTCCCTCCTCCCACACTTACCTAGTTCACCATTCCACTGGGGTAAATATGTGACAAATATTTATTATGTTATGATTCAACCTCCTATATCATCTTAAGGAAGTGGAACTGACAAAACAAAACCTTACTGACCTCCCTCATGTGCTACAAGACCCCCAAGGGCTAAATCTCCCTTCTAGGTTTCCAAAGCTTGAGTTAACTTTCCTTTTCACTGATATGGACTCCCAGTCGCATGAATAAGCTTGCATCCATGTGACTGTATGCCTCAAGTCGCATGCATACCCACTGCAAGGGTGTGACTGCAATCTTTTTCAGCCACTTCTATGCCTGCTATCACGATATTTGAGCCACTTTTTTATGGCCAATCTCCATACCACTGTCCAGAACTTGATGAGACTTTCCAAGAAAATGAATGACACCAAGACAAAGCCTCTAAGACAAAAATTGATCAAGTAATTGACATAACAAAGCCCAACCATGACAAACATTTTGTCAAACACATCATGAACTCGAAATGTACATGTCATAAATACACATTTGATCATATGGATCTCATACTTATCCAAGAATCTTCAAGAAGGTCTAAAACCCTGTCATAATAGTTTCAATATCATCTATTAGGTCATGCATTAATCAACCATTCATATATTCATCAAACATTTCAAGAGTAATAAAAAAATGCATTATGTAACCAACATATAAACCATGATAACTCAACCATAATTTCACCATCACAATAGAAAATACCTCTTACTAACATATTAAAATGCCAACCAAGTCAAGCACTTCCACACACCACTCGACCATAGATTGGGTTGAACCAAATATTCCTTTCAACCAGTCACCCCCATGCCATATTCCAAGCATGAATGTGGGATCTCATGGAATAAACCAAGAAAAAACAAACCATGGATTCCAAAGGCAAAACCACCTCAACCCTCAACAATTGATTCCACCTCATGGTCAGACATCACTAACCATCCCCAAATCAGTCTTGATCCAAGTTGTAAAGGGCTCTAGAGTGTTTTTTCTAACTTGGCTTCCAGGACTAGTAATTCAACCCACCAAGGGCTCTAGAGAATTTTTCCGTGTAAGGTTTCCAAGTCTAGTCACTCAACCCAAGATCTTATAGGGCTTCAAGAATGTTTTTTCAGCCAAGGCTTTCAGGACTAGTAACTCAACCCAAGTTTTTACAAGGCTGCTAGAGCATTTGTCTAACCAAGGCTCTAGGAACTATTAACTCAACCAACAAGCATAAGGACATGAGCAACAACCAAAAAACTAAATTAAACCCACAACACCATGGCTATCTAGGAAATGGCAAGGCTAGGAAAAACCACTATCAATCGAAGCAATCATCCATGTCAATGATAGGTCACAACCAAGAAACCACATACATGTGCCATGCATGCCAAAACTATCAAGGGATTCATACATCAAACTTTATACCTACAAGAAAACCTCGTTGTTCCTCTTTCGCTTTCCTACTTTTCCTTTGCCTTCTTGCTCCAAATCCTAAGTATACCACACTCCTCCAAGAGTGCTCCAAGAAAACTCTAAGTGTCCTAGAGTATGAGAGAGAATAGAAGAGAGAGCTCCATTATAAAACTATCAAAAGTTAACTTTGAAAAAAAGCTATGAATTGATCCTCGAATGCCTTTTTATCATTGAGGCCTCTAATTTCTTCATTTCCCTTATTTTTCTTCAATTTCCTCCTCACATGAGACCTGTGACCTTTCCATTATTTTCTCGTATTTTCCATTATTTTCATAAATAAAATGTCAATTAACGTCACTTTTCCTTTCCAAAGCCTTTTTCATTGCCTCTTCCAATTTCCTTTAGCCATAATAAACCAAAGTGACACCCACTAGGATGTTTTTCCCACCATTCATCTTGGAATATTGTCCCATGACCTCGGTCTTATATTTATTACATGGAAATTCAACCAAGGGTTGTTACAAGATTTTGATTGTTTGTGCATGCGAGGCTTCCTTTTGGTGGTGCATAGATAATAGTGTTTTACTTATCTCTATTAGGATCATTCCAATTATCCCATCCTCGGGGTACGATAATGTCAGCCATGTAAGTGTAAGCATACAATACCGTGGAATAAGGTGCCTGTGCCCTACCCATAAACATTAATCATGTTCTTGTAAACTTGCAGTGGAGAAAAATGAAGCTTGTGTCATTTGATGGTGAAGATCTATTTTGAGCTATAAATTCCCCATTATCTAAGGGAATAGCATGCAAATCGTAGCTCCACAATCAACAAATTCTATTAGTTATCAGTTCCCATATCAGAAATAGAAAGCACAAACAAAATAATGTCGGTGATTTTATTTTGTTTACCTCACGATAGATTTTCCATTATCACATATGAAATCAATAACACCTTCAATGAAATAATTTCTAAAACAATGCCTCCCACTTTCATTTAACAGGATGTCCTAATACCCCCAAAAATTGCAATTGTAAAATATTCAACGATCACTCAAAATCCTCACCACCACAGCGCCATCTCCCGAAACGATTCACTGTGACAACTTGATCTCCTGAAACAATTATTTAAATGTCAATTAAAACAACTCAATAATGAAACAAAATGATAGACATATGGATCGGATTCGTCATTGAAATTTCTAATTTGTTATTAGATAAGGTAACATACAAGATTAAATTTTGAAATCAAACTCAACCCTTTATCATGTTATACAACTAAGAATATTCTAACAAATTGAAATCCAAGCCATACAACATTTTTTTTTAGACAAAATTAAAAATCTAAAAGGCCTATTTCAAAATAAACTATGCCTATAAGCATAACTATAGTGATTTTGTTATTGCATTAATAGAGATGAAGTGATTGTATTCAACCAAATTCAAAAAATATATTAATTTAAACTTATTTAATTAATATATATTTAAATTTATTTTAAAATTTTTATTTTAACATTCATTGGGTACTGGATAGATGGTGATTGGGTGTCTTTGTCAAGACACTCCTTGATGTGAAGTCACTAGTTTAATTCCCCACCCCGATCAAGATGATATATTAGACATGATGAAAAACCCTTAATATGAAGTCACTAATTCAATTCCCCATCCCAATCAAAGTAATATATTAAACATGATAAAAAACTTATCTTCTGATTTAATTTTTTATAAATATTTTAATATAAATATTATTCATTTATTTATTTCAAATATAACACAACATAACAACATCTACCTTATACTAAATTATAAACACTTATACTAAATTATAAACACTTTTCAATATTATACATGAAAATACTCAAAGCTAACACACTAAAGAAATACACACCTCCCTCCATAATGTTTTAAACGCAGGCCATTCCAATCAGTTCCAAGATGGTGTCTGTCTCTCCTCCTCAACCTAAAGATATGTTACTTGGGTGCGCTTGCGCGGTCATATTTACTTTCTTGCTCTCACTCGATGCATGGAAGGCCATGAAGAGAAAAGCGTACTGGTTTCCTGGGCGATTTCTTGTTCTCAGCGCTTTTACTATCCAATTCATAAGTTATGTTAATTATTCCACCATCAAATTAACTTCGACTACAAATGGAGGAGATGAAGACGATGGTTTGGATCAGCTGGTAATTGATAGCGGAAGAGTTGTGATCTGTGTGTTCATTGCTTATTTGCTTCCAGGATTGGTAAGTTCTGGCTTTAGAAGTGTTTGGGCCGACGTTGGAGCTTTGGCATTAAGCGCAGTAGTACATATGCTTTCTGAAATTTACGTCTTTACTTATTACATAGAAGTATGGGTCAGTGATTCTATTCTATTCACAGCCAATATAATATTGCTTCTGCTCTCTATCTGCACTGTCTTAGCTGGTAAAACCATTCGTATCATTGTCAATCAAAAGGTTCCTTCACTGGTGTCGTGTTGTTCTAATTCACGTAGAAAGTGTGGAAACATTGGGGATCATGTCCTCAAATGTTGGATTGTGGTTCGTTGTAGCCAGCCTGAGTACATTATGGCAAGGTCAGTTCTAACTTCATTAGCCGGTCTGCTGGTCACAGTTTGTTTTACACTGATGGTCGTTGAATGGGGATTGTATTACAATGATTTATATAAAGAAGTTAATCCACTGATTCAAGAAACCTTTGTTATTCAGTTCGCATTTGTCTTAATAGGATGGATCGCTGTCGCAATTAGATGGTTATCAGATGTGGTATATTTTCCTAGATATGGACTGTGTTCATTTCAAATGGAGGACTTTTGGACTAGGAATCTTATTGAGTTGAAATATAGCCAGTTAAATGGCCCGTTATGGGAGAAAATAGATCGTGACAGAACTCTCCTACAGACAAATATTGTGGATTTAATCGTAGCACTTCGGCTGCATACTTTAGTATTGTCCATAGGCCTTTTAGTGCAAAAATTCGTGGTCTTACTCAGCAAAGCTTCTTGCTTCATCTCTTCGCTTCTATTCTGGCCATTACTAATGGGCTGTAAAAAGATTATGTTGTTGTCTGGCTCGAACATATCTAAGTCGGAATTTTCTAAGTACAGACAAGTTTTGGAGAGGATAACAATGCCTGCAGAAAATGCCGAGAGCCTGTGGATTGCCAATGAATCAGCCTTCAAGTCAACAAAGAAACATTTGGAACAAGGCAGGGGTAGTACTGAAGATTTGATAGAAAGAATAACACGCCTGCTAAAAAAGGAAACACAACAGACAGAGGAAAAGTATTTCAAATCCGTTAGCAATAAGTCCTCGAAGATGAGAGCAGTGTCATTGATCCATTTCATGTTGTGCTTTTATGATGACACTAATTCTGAAGTTGTTGATGATGCTTTTGAAGCTTGCTCTGAAGCATGGGCTCTTATGGACTTTGTTAATGAAAGTTCAGATATGGAAGCCAATTTAGTAAGTCTGGCAGCCGACAAGGAATTCAAAGGTCTTGAAAAACTTAAGATGAAGGTTGGAATTCAATCCGACGAGAAGCTGGCGGACTTCAAGAAACAAATGCAAACGGATATAGAATCCCGGATTCGCAAAGGAGAAACTCAGGGTGGAAAATATGCACGACTCCATGGACTGGATCACGGCCGCCGCAGACTTTAGCTTGAACGAAACATGGAAAGCGATCGATCTTTGTTCAGCTAACGCAATCCAGAATTTAGGGTGCTTGTTGGCCAAAGTTATTGTTAATTGCTTGGGAGTTGAGCTAAATAACGCACTGATACAAAAGTGTAGTAAATGGGCAGCGGACGGTGCGGAAGAAAAGATATATCACGCAGTCTTTTTAGCTGGGAAAGCCATGAGGTTGGCTGTTTTGGATCAGGTACAATTTAGTCAGTGCTTCACTGTAAATATTACGACGATTAGCTAATCTAAAAAATGAGTGAATGTCAAAATACCAAATATAACTTTGTGATTTTATTTATAATGCAGCCTCGAGGAACTGTAGCGGAAGGCGAAGGCAACAACGCATCTCAAAGAGAAGATGTAGCGGAAGTAACGATTCGAATGCCATCGATGAAGTTGCGGCAGCTGTCTAATAATCACGGTTAGCTTTTCCAAGTGGAGAGGCCCGCTTGGGTTGCGTGCTGCAGCGACCTGGAATCTCCGTATTCTCCTTGCGTGGCATGTTTAGAGTTTAAGATTGTGGTTTAGTCATAATGTCCTGAAAGTTATTTTTAATAGTTTTAGCGTCTATCTTGGAGTGTTATGGATGGAAAAACATAAAAGTAGCCATTGAACCTCACGCAGAATGTTGAAGGAAACCGTTTATATTTTTTTAGTTTTTGGTTAATATTTAAGGTGGTATGAAGTTTTAAAAATTGAATGATTGCAATTAGCGTATTATAGATTTAATATTTAGTTACCATATTATAGAAAAGAGAAGGCTTTCGCAAATGTTAGAAAAAACTTAGAGTTTCACTATTCAAATATTTTACTTAATGATCTAAACTCTCCCCAGTCTAACTCCACTTACATCTAACAACTTATATTTATGGATACCATGAACATAAAATATACTTATATTTATGGATACCATGCACATAAAATATGAAATCATGGTGTGGTTGATATGAAATTATGTTGTGGAAAATAGTATAAAATTTTGCTTAAAAAACGAAGTGGATTATAGTGATCGGATTGATTGTCTTTGATATCTCAGAATGAGAAATTGTATTGGAAGGACATAAGGGTTTGCAAGTTGTAGTGGATGCTTTTTGTTTTTAATCAAAGCCACAAAACCAATTTTATCTATGGTCGGATACTAAACGAAGCCACAAAACCAATTTTATCTATGGTCGGATACTAAACGAATACTTTTGATATAGTAATTTCATTTTATGATTTTTGAGTGTTTAATTATTAAGTCAAGTAGTTTTTGGTTGTCCTTACACAATAGCTGGTGCTTGGTATGTCATTGATGGAAAATAGTATAAAATTTTTCTTTAAAAAACTAAATGGAATATAGTGATCGGATTGATTATCGTTGATATCTAAGAATGAGAAATTGCATTGAAAGGACATGAGGGTTTGCAAGTTGTAGTCGATGCCTTTCTTTTTATTTTTATTTTTTAATCAAAGCCACAAAACCAATGTTATCTATAGTTGGATCCTAGACACATAAGCAAGGACAATGCAGATCTAGTTCCATGACTAATTTCAGAGCGAAATCTATAGCCTCTTTCAGAACCTTCATGAGCATAGTAAGCATATATATACGAGGTAGTCAATAAATGAAAATTATTAAGGCCCTATGATTCAAGTATCCATTCTAGAGAAATATGAGATGCAAGCTAGTAGTGATTCCATGAGGATATCAAAATTTGGTATATAATTTGTTGGCCTATGAATGTACTAAATCATGGGGGCAAGCGTTAGCAATCATTCCCAAACAAAGAGTAACTCATCGAGTAACCTCATAGGTCTAACCAAGCTTTAAGTTGTTCATATCAAGTTTAGCATCCTGGGACTTGTGACAGGATCTGTAGGTGTGAGGGGCCCCTCGATAAGTGCTGCTATTTGTAGCGGGAAGACATAAAACAAGGTTCAGAAATAATATGCCAAAAAAGAGAAGTTCTTTCTTTCGCCCAGTTTCAATAATGGAATGAAAGACTGTGCTTTGGAGTGCATGTTTTGTCAGACCACTGTAATGAAACCAAAATGACGTTATGGAGGACTATCACTTGCAATCCGTTGCACGCTGACATGCATGGCGACTTTGTAGAATTGAGCAATATTTGAACATTCCTTTCACTTTGGTAGAGTGATTCTTGGCCATTTTGACTCGATTTCGTTTATGTGGGCTGGTAGGCTTGAAATGTTCTGGGCCTCCAGACATGGCTCTTCAATATTCAAACATTCCTTTCACTTTGGTAGAGTGATTTTTGGCCATTTTGACTCAATTTCCTTTGTGTGGGCTGGCAGGCTTCAAATGTTCTGGGCCTCTTGACAGGGCTCTTCAAAATAGACCTTAAATGTATAAAAGTATTCCACCTCAGAAAGGTCGGGCCAAGTATCAAGCCTAGGTCACGAGAAAAATAATGAACGTCACCCAAATCATAATACTAGAAACATAGACCATGATCGTGGTTGTTAAAAATGGAGTTTTCCTTCGTGTGACTTTTTAAGGTTTTTTTGGTGGATTGTCCTAGGATTTTTTTAGGGTAGTAAATCTATATATATAGTAAAAAAAACTAATTTAAATAACATAAATCAAGATTTTACCCCAATGTTTTTCACCAGCACCGGAAACTCCAAAAATCTCACTAAAGACTACTCCGTTAAAAATAAAGAGCACAACTCTAAACCAGAAAAGAATTGGTACGTGAAGCAAGATTTCTCCTGTGATGGATTGAATCTAGAGGTCATGCGAGACAAGCCAACATGATTGATTTTAATGTTGTTTGTGTAGACCAATTTGGAAATATTACTTCCCTTGCTTTAGAGCCCTACTCGAAACACACGACTGTGATGTTCTAGGCTCGACAAGATTCGACCATGCGACAAATCATGAGGAGAATGGGAGGAAAATTTTTTAATCCCACGTGTCCAATTTTTGTTGGATTGACGTGAACGAAAATGCAACTCAGCGATTAGGCAAGGTGAATAGTTTTTTCACACCCCAACCCCGCACAGAAAAACACCTATGAACGTAAATATAATGAATGGTAAAATTATTTACTAGTAATTGCAACATCAGCAAATGTCGCAAAGGAAACGCCGTAAGATTTTTAAAGAGATCCAATAGTTGCTAAGCAAGATATGTGTATTGAAATTGATGTCTATCTTATTCTATCTTATTCTGTGCGTAAATTTCCATACAACTTTACACCATATCAATAGCTATCAACTTTGTCAGATTCGCAATTCGATTTCTACCCGACAGAGATATTCATTCCAATTCAATCTGGGATTCTAAATCAGTATCTGCTGTGGTTTGGGAATTGGCAATATGATCCAAATATTTCTTCCTTTGCAATCTGCATATCATTTTGCACAAATTTATTGAAATAGTAATTATCTAGAAAATGCATATACCATCACATAGTTTCTATATATGTACTAACATTTTGAAAAATATAAATTAAACAAATAATACCTCTACATCTGAAAATATTGTTGTTTCAATGTAAAATCCTTTATCACCCAAAAAATTTCCACCAAATTGCAACACCATGTCTGCAACACCAGGTCTTCAAACTTGGTTGGTTCTTTGCCATGTTGCAACACCAGGTCTGCAAACTTGGACAGGATGCACCCTCTTCTCTGAAAAATGTAAGGAATATTTACAAATGGACCACTTCTGATTCCAAAACATTCTCAAATTTAACAACCAAATTAATAATTTTTTTCAATATCAACTTAACCCTCAATTCCATCTTGACAAAATATTTTCAAAATCAACTATCAAATTAACTTCAAATTAATAATGTTTTTCAACCTTATTTTTATTTTTCAAAATAGAATCCATGAGTTTATACATGCTGGCAGGCTTGAAGAAACATCAGATTTGTCTTTAATGAAGTCCAACAAGAGCACAATAATACAGGAGCAAAACGCATAAGATTGAATCTTGTGAGACTATTGTAATCATCCGCAGCTGAATGCAGTGTAAAGTGTGATTAGCTAACCACAAGCCCTTGGATGTTTTGGAAAACAAACTTACAAAATTTGAAGTAATGTTTCCAATCAGTTCTTTAATAGAACTAAATTCCTACCCCAAATATCCAGATTGTCCACATTTGTTTTGGCAAGATCACCAACATAACCATACTCTAGTTGAGGAATTCTTGCATGTGCTTTTTCTTTATGGTTCTCCGACATTTTTTCCCTTGTGGGATTGCCATATCTATCTTCTGCTCACCATGTCCAATATCTCTGCTAAATAAAGTGAAATGTTCATAACCAAATCTGTATGTCTTCTTCGCCAGCTACACTGATTTCAGCTGGGTTGTGATTTAGTCTGCATATTTCTAAATCGGAAACCTTTTCTCCATAGAAAGAAGATTGCTCATTTTCTTTGTTCAGTTTCGGTCCCTTCGCTTTCTTTGCCTCCATTGTTACGTTTTGTTGGGGATTCTCAAGGAATCTATCAAGAGCATATCTGTGGTTTCCTTTTCGATGCGTAGACATGGGTGCTGACCTATATGATCTTAAGCCTTTTGTAGAACTTAACCCTTTTACAACCTTCATACTTTGACAAGTAGGAGGGGTGGTAGAGAAAATCTGTAGATTGCCATTGTTATAAGTATTTGCATGTTCCATTGCCTCCTTTCGTTTTTGGCCAGACAACAGTGTACCTCCCAAGGCAGATTTGGTCCCTTCCAGAGCAACTTTAGTATTGCCAATGATTGTTGAAGAAGGCATAGAAATTCCAGAGAGCCACTTTGAGGCATAATGCCCAGAAGGCCTGAACTTTGGAACAGGAGGTATAGGTTTTATTGAACTCGTGGTTTGTCCATTCATATAAATGCTATCTTGAATGGATTCTGAACCTGTATACACTCTTCCAGTACCAGAAAGTGTTTCCTTCTGAATCCTCTCTGTTACCGCTAATGAGTGAAACCGACCAAAATGATCTTGTCAAGAAGCCTGAGATAGATGGGAGAAATTTCTGTTGTCTCTACTGTCTGTTACCATGCTTTCTTCATTTCCACAATTTGCAGGAACTGATACACTTTGTCCCATTAGCCCCAGCCCAGGTGTGGAGGGAAAACAGTAATTCTTCCCAAATGGTTGTCTTGCTTGGGAATTTACCTGCTGCAATAAAGCCGAGTTACTTTGTCCGTTGAAATAAATAATACCCGAAACCCCATCCTTTGTAATTGAGAGATTTGGGATACCATTTCCTTTGTGACTCTCGGATGGAATATCAAATGTTTTGCCAGAATTTCCTAACTCTGAACTTTGCCCATTAAAGAATTGTTGATTTTCAGTGCCTGTGAGGTTTAGATTTGAGTGCCCATTATGATTATTGGAGGACTCAAATTGAGGTTGAATTTGAAGATTATGAGTAGGTTTAATAATTTAATAAGAAAAATAATTTAGCCGTCCAATAAATGTAATAGTTTTAATGTAACATTCGCTAATCTCGATGTCTGTGGTGCACATTGCAATAAAAAAATTAACTTTGGATATATCCATACTGTAATGGACATCATAAAATAAAGTGGTCCAGTAATAGTCTTCCCAATCACCTTGCGAGGCGTACTCTTGGCGTGCGAAGAAGTGGCCTCATAATTAACTTTAGATGTAATTGGTGACTTCATTTGAGAGGGTGCATCTTCAATTGTCCTTGATCAATCTTATCCACAACTTTACTTTGTTGTTCTACACATTTTCTACCTTGTGAGGATTTTTTCAAATGTCCATATTCAATCTTTCTTTACACCTTTACTATGTTATATACATCATTTTCAATTGTCCTTGATCAATCTTATCCACAACTTTACTTTGTTGTTCTACACATTTTCTACCTTGTGAGGATTTTTTCAAATATCCATATTCAATCTTTCTTTACACCTTTACTATGTTATATACATCATTTTCAATTGTCCTTGATCAATCTTATTCACAACTTTACTTTGATGTTCTACACATTTTCTACCTTGTGAGGATTTTTTCAAATGTCCATATTCAATCTTTCTTTACACCTTTACTATGTTATATACATCATTTTCAATTGTCCTTGATCAATCTTATCACTACTTTACTTTGTTGTTCTACACATTTTCTACCTTGTGAGGATTTTTTCAAATGTCCATATTCAATCTTTATTTACACCTTTACTATGTTATATACATCATTTTCAATTGTCTTTGATCAATCTTATCCACAACTTTACTGTGTTGTTCTACACATTTTCTACCTTGTGAGGATTTTTTCAAATGTCCATATTCAATCTTTCTTTACATCTTTACTATGTTATATACATCATTTTCTCCTTTGTCAAGACTTTTTCAAATATCCATGTTCAATTTTCCTTTAGTATTTTAACACATATTTTTATTTTATTTTGTTACTACATGTATAGGAAGTGATGGCCTCTAGCACAAAGCCATCCTTAACTCAAAGATGACAAAGACATTGACGTCGCGAAGTTATTGTTGTCAGATGTGTTTCATGATACTCTCAAAAAGCTGTAAAAGAATGGACGAAATTTGTTGCACACACGCCTAATCGTATTTTCTGAAAACCCTACCCAGATTATTATCTATCATTTTAATTCCTGGACACCAATGTGGGGTTTTTCGAAATTTAAACTTTGTAAACTTTGGGGGGTACATAATCCTTGTCGAATTAAAATGGTGTCGTGTTGGTCTGTAGGTAGTTTTTAATCCTTTCCAGAATTTTATGGCTTTCCTTCTTTATTCATAAAATAATGTGTACAGTTAACGGCATGCACGCGCCACATAATAAACAAATGCAAGTTGATAGATGAATATGAAAATATTTGTCAGTATAAGTTTATGAATTGAAGAATACAATAATCTTTCATTTATGGTGTGATTCCATTGACGGATCATTGTGACATTTGAAATAGTTTTGATTTGATAGCCCCGAAGCCCTAAAATATATAATTTCCATAGTTTCAAAGTGTGGACTTCAAAGTCTCTACAGAACTTTACATTACGTTTGGAAGGTCGTTGGATCATTGGAAGAGGATTTTGCAAGGTACCTAAACTTTCCAACAAGTTTGCGCTTCTGGAAAAAGTATTGTCTCTAGGACTTTGTAACTGAGTGAAATCCTTTTCTGGAAATTTTGTTTTTCCCGGAGTTGTTTAAACTGCCATAATTTATTTATTTATTTATTTATTTATTTATTTATTTATTTTTTAATTTATATTTTTAAAGTTAAATTAAGATATATAAACAATTATATACAGGAAGGAATGGAAACGAATTTAAATGGGTCAAATGGAAATTTTTCCGGTAAACACATTTTTTAATACATGATTTGAGAATGGTTGAACATTATATTATTATTATTTTATTATTAATAATATTTGGTCAATTTCTCATATAAATTTAAACTAATTTATTAAAAAAATATCCAATTTTATAATATATAAATTATATAGTTTAAATATTTTTCAACAACATTATACAATTTATTCGTATATAATATTGTTATTATTATAATTTAATTATTATATTATGAAAATTTATGTTATTATTATTATTAAATTTTAAGAAAATACATTATTGTAAATTTAATTATTATATATTAAAAATATTATATTATTGTCAATTTAATAGTTACACATTAAAAAATAAATTTTATAATTATTATTAAAACTATTTATAAATATTAATTATAATTTAATACCATTTTTCACGATGACGATGATGATAGTGGTTAACGTCCACTGACATCAATCTTTGGTCTATCGAACCTAAAGAAAAGAGTTATTTAGTTTAATTTAAGATTTTATTTCTATGCTCAAAAATCTTGGAGAGAAGCCTCCCGAGCTCACTATAATTTTGACATCTTAAAAGGCTAGGAAGGTCAGTGTTGCAACAAAGATTATGAAATTGAGCTCTAATGTGGTTGTATGTGGGGCACTCTAAGAGGAAGTGATTTTCATCCTCGATGTTCATATTCTCATAGAGATCGTAGATCCTTTCCATCCATGGTGTTTTAGGAACTGTCCAACAACCTATTTCACTATCACTATGGAGCTCATGAGAGTTTGTTCTAATCTTGGCTATATTAATTTTCTTCTTTGAGCTAGTTAAAACAAATAGATACTTTTGATCTTCTAGGGTGGGGTTGATGACCTCCTTATAATATCTTAATTTTCTTTTAGCTGCTAGATATTTCTCACACCACATTTTTTCTTTGAACTTAGAAGTAACAATTTTTTTAATGTTATTAATGTTTTGCAATGCAACATTCTCGTTGATCTCCCAATGGTTTAACCAGGCCCTAGTGTCTTTATACCAACCTCGTTTAAGCCTTAGGTGGTTTTGGCTGGAATTTAAAGCTAGCTTAGGAAGTCTATGGTCTCCTATGCTATTGAGCTTGTGCTTGTACAACAGAAGCCTAGTCATAGCTAGGCTCTCGATAGGCGAAAGACCCACTTCTATAAGGAGAATAGGACAGGGTGTATTGCTTTTAATTTTAAGGTTATAAGTTATAAAACGCTTCTGGATTTGCTCAATATTTCTCTAGGATTCTCTGGAGATGCTACAATCCCAAACCTCACATCCATATAAGATAACAGGAGTGACTAAAGTTTCAAAGAGGAACTTCTTTCTATCCCACATTACGAGTTTTTTTGTTTTACAATTATTTTCAAGAACAAAATAAGCTTTCCACCCCCCATTAATCCTTTTCTGAATGCTATAGTTCCAGCTGAGCTTGTGATGAATTTCAATTCCTAGGTACTTGTAAGAAGACACTTCTTCCAAGTTACTATTGTCATATATAAAATTAGCATAAGTGTCCTTGGATTTGATAATCATAACTTTTGTTTTGTTAGTGTTAACAGACATACCCATGGTAGAGCAGAAATCCTTAAGAAGTCTAAGTTTCTTATCAAGATCAGATGGGCACCTTGCAAGAAGAACAATATCGTCGGCATAGAGAAGAAGGATGATGACTATCCCAGCTAAGATCATGCCAGCACATCCTGCTTCCTCTAAACAACCTTCTAGCTTGTCAATGTAAATTCGAAATAGGGTAGGGGAGAGGGGGAAACCTTGCTTAACTTCGGTATTACACTTAATATCTTTCGACCACCCGTCATTTCTCTTTAACTTGGCAATTACATTATCGTATAACCTTATAGTAGTCGCTCTTAGTTTTAAAGGAACATTTAGCTCTTCTAATCTATTCCATAGGTTGTTTTTAGGAACCGTATTGAAAGCCTTTCTAAAGTCCACAAAGTAACATAAGATATTGGATTTATCATTGCGGCATTCCTCCACAATGATCCTAAGCGTAGCGAGGTGGTCCATTGTTGAGTGTTGCCTTCTAAAACCCACTTGGCCTTTAGCCTGCCTACGTTCACTTTCAAGCCGAATGCTCAACTTATTTTCCAAAATAATACCATATAACTTGGCTAAGAGAGGGATGATCATAATTGTCCGATAATTAGAGGGGTTATTTGTATCCCCACTTTTAAAAATAGGGATAATGAGGCTCTGAGTCCAAGGTTTAGGGAACCCTTGCTTGACCGCTTGGTTGAAAAGCTTGTGGATGTGGGGGATGAGGACAAGACCTCCCATGTTTAAGATTTCTGCCCACTAACCTTCAATGTCTTTAGCTTTCCCATTTTCCAAGCGTTTAACCCGAAAATCAATGTCTTCTAATGAGAAAAATTCTTTCGTTGTGAGCAAGGTTTCAAAATCCCTGTCATTTAGAGATTCATAAAGCTTTTTAAGATACGAATTCCAGTCGTGTAAAGCAATTTTATTATTATCTTTAGTTTTCCTAGTTAGAATCTGCCTCCAGAATTTCTTAGGAGCCACCTTAGAGAGATGTAAGAGATTCTCTTGTCTTTTACGAATATATTGCCTTTTTTTCCTTTTAGTTAGGGCTTTGTATATTTTTATCTTGTCAATTTTGAGAGATTCATCAACAACTTTCTTAATTTATCTCCTCGCACTTTTACAATCTTTGTCATATCATGGGTTGGTTTTTCTATTTCTTTTATTACTTGAGACTTAAATTGAGAACTTTTTAATAGAATATGAGAGGGTTGTAGTAAAATTATGATAGAGGTGATCTATGTTGTCTATATTAGATAAAGGAAGCAAATTATTTTTTAATTCATTTAGAACGAGATCATTTTTATTTCTATCAATGATTAAGTTCTTTTGACTATAAGGATTATCTTCTATGGGATCTCTATGCATGACAAAATTGAGAGTTATGAGTAAAGGCCTATGATAAGAGTCAGGCTTGTGGTCGTCTAAGATGTAAAAACTTATTATTTGGTTGTATAAAGTGAGATCGGAAATAACATAGTCTACCACGATGCTGCCAAGCCCATGGATGTAGGTCATCTGGCTAGAATTGGGCCACTTATTTAGAACATTGCAAATTATGAGATCCTGAGCACTACAGAGCTTGACTAGCTTCGACCGGGCCAAACAAATTATCCCCGAGGTCTTCAGAGCTCCTTTCGTACTGGCTAGCCAGGGTAAGGTCTTCGTATAACTAAAGAGGATTGGGGTTGGAATGATTGCTTAGAAGAATAGATTGGTTGCTTGAAGTTCGAGCATTAAAGTCACCCACTAAAAGGATATTACCTTCATTCCTCAGGCTAGAAAAATCATTCTCTAAACCATTGTAAGGACTATTTTTATCTAGATTATTTTTCTTATATAAGTTAGAATTAATGGGGGGGAAATTACCAGTTGCTATGTAGGTATTTTTATCATTAATGTCAGTAATCTCAATCCAACTATATTGGTTGTAAGGGTCGTTTTTATAAATCCTAGCATGGGGGGAGATGTTCCTCTTAATGTAGCAGGCTATGCCCCTAATGCTGCTATGGGAGGATCGCTTGTTCAAGGTAGACCATAGTGCAAAGCCATCTATGTTAGGGACCTTAGATTCTTTGTGCTCCCAAGTTTCAACAAGAAATATAATATCAACATCATTTGAGATCCAACTTACTTTGGGGCCTTTGTTCCATGGAAACCCCCGACAGTTCCAAGAAAGAATTCAAAGCATGTTGAATTTCTATTTATTACTATCTTTTTGGTTTCTATCTTGAATAACAGCTTTTCTATTTCTGATTATTGCCCATTTTCCTTCCTTCCTAGCTTCTTTTACCTTTTGAGCCTCCTTTCTTAATTCTGCTTGATCTTCTGGAATGAGATCTTCATTTATAAATATTCCTGTTCCTTTTAGACTTGAGGTTTTACTAAGTATGTCATATTTATGTTTAGTAGAGCTCACCTTTATTCAGATCAACCTTCCTTTATTCTCAATTAATTTCCCTAACCTTGTTGCTTTTGTGAGACATGTGGTTTCAATTTGTAATTTATTATGTAATTCTGTCTAGGATATGGCTAAAGTATCCTGGTCTACCTCCTCTTTCAAACCAAAGATTATAAGGTTCAAGGCCCTTTTGTTACGCTCATGGTCTAATTCAATCAATTTTTTCATTTCATATTTAATTGGTTTGATATCTAATTTACCTGCCCCACTATTTAGGGTGAGACTATTGTTAACTTTTCCTTCTAGTTCTTTAGTCACGTCCTTCATTTTAAGACACTCTATATTATTAGCATCTCCTTGTGGGGATGTTTGGTTCCTATCTTGATTTTTTTTTTCTATGACCTGCAACCT
Source organism: Pinus albicaulis (assembly GCA_034641835.2). Lineage (NCBI taxonomy): Eukaryota > Viridiplantae > Streptophyta > Pinopsida > Pinales > Pinaceae > Pinus > Pinus albicaulis. The sequence continues at coordinate 28,159 of MU968323.1, read as the reverse complement.
AGTCTCCATTGCCTCCATTTTATTCTCCAATAGTTCTATTTTATTTTCTATTTGTTTTTGGATCTTGTCTTCAAGAGATGTGAATTTGTTTTCTAGTATGGCTTCTAACTGGGTTTGTAGCTTGAATTCTCTTTCTTCTCCACATTTCTTTAAAGACTTTATATACTCATAAAGGTTCTGTAGAGTAACTGTGCTAGGTCTACCTTTGGTAATCTTTGGTAGCTGTGGTGAATTATTCATACTTGAGAATATATGAGCAAATATGTATTAGAAAAAGATAAGGAATGTGTCCACCTGAATATCAGCAAACCGGACAGCTGACATTTAATCAAGAAAATTCATCGCAAAATTTCACCACACAGAAATTCACCGCAAAATTTTCTCCATTAATACCTGGGTTTGCGCTGAATTTCCTCGATTAATACTTGGGTTTGTGGTGAATTCTGCGGTAAAAATTTTCTACATTAATACAAGGTCTGCGATGAATTTTCCCCATTAATACTTGGGTTTGCGGTGAATTTTCTCCATTAATACTTCTTAAAAGACTCATATTAAAGTTTACAAATATGGGTTTGGGTCTCGAAAGAAGAATTCAAAACACACGTATCACCTCCTCGAGAGTAGTCTGCTCCATCAAAACTTTGCACACTAAAAAATAAATAAATTAATTTGTTTTAATACTTTAAATATTAATAAATCTTTTTCAAATTTGTTAATATTTAATATATTTAATAAAAAGCAATTTGTTGCAAGGGATTTAGAGGAAGCTTGCACTTTTTAGCTTCGGGCTTTCTCAGTCTCTTCTCTGTGATCAATACATGAACCTCTACACAAACCTCTGGACTTTCACACTCTAGCGTCCTTTACACGGCCTCGAGCCTTTAGCGGACCGGTGTTCCTCAAACCTCGGTGAACCTCTGATGAACCTCAAGTGAACTTCTTGTCTCACAGATACTACCTCAATAGAACAATTTTAACACAAGCGGAAATAAAATTGTACTCACACGCGAAAATATGTTTCAGAAATGAATGCTCATTTTATTCATGAAGATCCTTCTTACAAAGCTTTTACAGAGATAGATTGTTAAGCCATTTATTAGATATTGCGACTTGATAAACAAGAAGCTATATGAAGGCTTCCTGGCCTTTCATAGACTCAGTCTTAGAACTTTGACAAACACACTTTAAGAATCTGGCCACTTTAGGTTCTCACCAGAGCTCTCACTCTGATGCGCATGCTTCTGAGATTCAGACTCTAAAAGATAGAAGCAAGAACTTCTTCGTGATGCAAGCAGATCGAAAAGATGTTCGCAGATGCAGAGCAAGAAGATAATCTCATACTTCAATCTGGAACTCAAAAACTCCAAAACTAATACTCTCAAACTCCAACTCTAAATTTCTCGAATGAGCCTAACTCCTTTCCTTATATAAGAAAATGAGGGGACAATCATCTGACCATCGGACAATAAATTTTTGTACCATTTTCCATCAGTCATAGAGATGTGGGTCAAATCCCATCAAAAGTCGGAGAAGTGTTCCGAGTCTCGTGACTAAAAGGAATATTTGTACAAAACTATACTGTAGATGATTTACTTATATTTACATTGTGGATGCTTTTTACTAGAAAAGCCCACAAGAAAAACTGGTCACATTCAGTCCGTGATTGGACATCATTACACAGTCGATGCTTTATGGATAAGCCCACTAGAACCATAATTATTAATCTCCAAGAGGTGTGGTCCCTGGAAATCTAAATCGAACGTATCTAGAAGCATCCCATGCCTTGGTGTATATTATTCGTACAATCATATGCTTTCTCAGGACTATTTGATGTTTGATTTTAGTCATTACCAGCCATTCATGATGTGTTTTCATAAATTGTCCAAGAATATCATTGTCTAGGTAATTATTTAAATCCCCAACAATTTTATATGGAGAATGAAAACATTCTATCATTAACCCAAAAATATTAAATTTAGATTGAAAATCATTTTCAAAATATAGTGGGTCCATAGTTGTTTTGTTGAGGTCGTAATCATTCCACCAATTTTGAAGCCATTCACCCTACCTGTTTCTCTGTGTAGTCGATGTAGGTCCAAACTTGAATTTAGTATAATGAGTTTCATTTTTCCCATCAACATTCATAATGTCCCACCACAATTTTTTGTAATTATTAAAATTATATGTGGTGTTTGGAAAGATAATAGATGGGTTTCCTTGTGGCCACATTTTAGGCATATCACACCAAGTTCGAACCTTGGTATGGTTTATGGCGAAATACTTATCGTAGAATCTCCTTTGGTTGCTTCCTTCTGTCCAAATGAAACTTATATCATGGAAATTTTGGCTTAATGCTTATTCAGCCAAGTGTACAGGAAGCATACTTCTCTCATATACCATGTCGTGTATCCATTTGCTACCTTTAGGGTAGAATTTTCTTTCTGGTACTGGATGTTGTATATCTGTGTGAGATTGGAGGTTTGCATCTAGTATCTTAGCGTTTCTCAACTGCCACGTGGGTTTCCATTTTGAATAGTATCCTCCTCATTTTTGTGCTTCTGGAATACTCCTTAGGGTCTCTGTATGTTAGGAAGGGTCCCACTCTGTTACTATTACCATGATAGTGTTGGCCCAACTTAAGTATTCTTTGCTAAAAAATTCAGGTAAAATTTTTTTCTCACCCTTAATGTGTTGGACATCAAATTCAAAATTAGAAAATAGAGCTTTCCATCTTGTAAACTTTGCTTCTCTTGGCTTCTTTATATCTTTGCTAAGAACCTTTTTTAGAGTAGAGGAATCAGTTCTTAAGAGAAACTTTTTATGAATAAGGTGGATATCAAATTTGTCAATGCAGTTCCATGCTTCTTTTACTTCTTTTTCTATTGTAGAGTAATTCTTTTCAGAAGGGCTCCAAGTTCTTGAGATGATATGTAAAATTTTCTTCTCCTTCCTTTCGTTGCTTTAGAATTCCTCCCCACCCAATATCACTGGCATCTGTTTCAACAATTTTAAATGAATCTTCTTCAGCAATATAAAGGACTGGGAGAGTTTTTACCTTGCTTTAAATTCTTTTGACAGCTTCTGTGTGTGCTATTCTCCATGGCCGTGAGTGATTTTTCAATCCCTTGTTGAGTAAATTTATATCTTTGGCACAATCTTTATAAAAACCGCTTACATAATTTAAGAAGCCTAAAAACCTCTACAATTGGGTTTTTTCAGTGATGAAATCTAGGAATTTATCAGTGAATTCTAGGGCATGCTTTTGCAGAGAAATATGTCCATCCTTGATTGTATGTCCTAAAAATTTGATACTTGTTTGGGAGAGTTCAATATTTTTCTTGCTGAGTACCAACCCATTATTCTTAACCAGTTGGGAAAATTTTTGAACATGTTTGAAATGTTCATGGAAATTTTTTGAGAATATGAGAACATCATGAATATATACTAATATCCAATCAAAATCTGGTTTAAAAATTGTATCCATAACCTTTTGAAATCTGGACGGTCCATGTTTGAGTCCAAAAGGCATTACGTTCCATTCATAGTGTCTTGCTGGGACACTAAAAGTTGTTTTGAATGTATCAGATTCTCTGATTGCAACTTGCCAAAAGCCTGATTTCATGTCAAACTTAGAAAATACTTTAGCTCCTGCTATTCTGGCTAAGAGGTTCCCTTTGTGGGGAATAGGGTAAGTTTCATCGAAGAAGACAATGTTTAGAGGTCTATAGTTTATGACTAGTCTTGGAATCCCTCTTAACTATTCTAAATGTTTATTGACGTAAAAACCGTAGCAGTTCCATGGACTACTAGATTCTCTCATCAATCCTCTATTCAATAAACTTGTTATTTCATTTTGACATAGATCCCTGTATTCTTTGTTCATGGGAATTGCCTGCTTTTGCAAGGTTTCCCTTCATAATCATCTTTGTATGGAAATTATACACAATGTTTTTTTCTATGCCAGAAGTCATTTGGTTCTTTAGCGGAACATTCTTTTTCAATTTTTTATCTCAAACTGGAGATCCTTTGTTTGATGATAGGGGTCTGAAGATAATCTCCTATTTTTATGGTGGTTTTTAAGTCCTTGAGCTCAATCAATTTATTGCTGGCTTTTTCAATATGTTGCATGGCTTGTACCATGATAGATACTCTGGGAGTAGAGACAAAGGGTAGTTTGATTGTTTGTAGCTTACCATCTGAGCTTGGTACAATTATAAAATAGCCAGCCTTGTTTCATTTTAATCTGGTTGAACCATGTGGCTCTACAACAGCTAAAAATACATTTCCTAAAATGCAATCAATAGGGATGTCAGCAACAACACATTTTAGCTTGATACAATGTGAAACATATAAAAGCCTGGGGGACCCCATACAATATATTTTTACTTCCCAACCCAACCACTTGTCTGAAGGATTTTACCCAATATTTAGCTGGTATCAGTTTTGAATTTAGAACATTGACATCTGCACCTGTGTCAATAAGTGTCTTTAGAGAAAACATTTCTCCTTGTATACAGATATCCAACATGACGTGATGTTGTTGGTATTGTATGGTCATGACTCTCATATCTCTAAAACCCATAGAGTCATCACTTTTTCCTTCAAAAATATTTACATTTGGGTTAGAAAAATATTCTTCTTCATCAAGTGTCTTTCCTTTTTCTAATTCAGAAACCTTTGCCTTTAGGGAAGAGATTTCCTTTTTAAGATTCTAAATCTCTTGGCTAACTTCTCCCAATGTTAAAGACCTGGCTTTTGATTGCTGTTGGCTTCTCTGGAAAGCTCTTGTATTTTTCTCAAATGAGGCATCAATGAACAATGCCTTGGTTTCTGTTTTTGGAACAGTTCTACTACTGCTTCCCTGGTCTTTGTGCATGGTATTTAGAAAATTTTCCAGCAATTTTTCTTTCATTTCTCCCTCTCCCAATGCTTTGATTTGGGTGAATAATTTTGTCTCTGAATCATCTATAGTTTGTGCCATGAGAACTCTTTATTTTTGTTTCTTTTAAGAAACAAAGTCTTCTTCATCATAAGAAATTTATGATTCAGTATTCGAATCACAGTGGAAATCATCTGAATCAGTACAGTTGCATTCATTCATATGCATATTTAATTCTTCTTCAGAAGATTCTAAAGAAGAGCTCTCAGAGGATGATGAGCTAGAACAAAGTTTTTGTTGTTGGACTTGTTCTCTGATTGTGAATTTGGGGAAATTTTTAGACTTATGGTTTCTGGAACCACATTTTATCTGATTGTGAAGTTGGGGCAATTTTCAGACTTATGGTTTTTGGAAACACATTTATAGCACATGATTGGCCCTTCTATTTTTACTGTTATTTTCTTATTTGCTATTTCTTGGGACTTCTTTCCTCTATTTTTCTTAGATTCATCTACAATAGGTCAACCATTTGATGTATGTCCTAGTTGGCCACAGAGCCAACATGTTAGTTTATTCCACTAATCTCTTTTTTGTGTTTCTAGATGAATAGCCTTAGGCTAATAATAATGTGTCTTTGGAACATACTTGTAGTACCCTTTTTTGGTCCCTTTATTTTTCCTTTGTGGATATTCTCTGTATCCTTGTATTTTTGAATTCTTGGCCTTATTTTTAGCTTTTCTTCTTTTCACTATGGGGTCATCTATCGATAGGCCATATTTGCTACAAATTGATTTTCTATCTGGCAGTCTGGATAATTTTTGCAATGATTTGTTTACTTTCATACTTGTACATAGTCCTATAAGGACTCTAGTTATAATGCTATAAATTTCTCCCCAAGTACAAGATTCAAAATGCATTTGGAAGACCTCTTGTTTTTTTTTTCCACAGAAAAAGTCGAACCCTTTATTAATTATAGAAAGTTACATGGTATATGCAGAGCATTTCTAATGAACTCCTTTTCTCCTTCGAAAGAGGAAGGGAAGCCGTCTCAGCTATTTTGAAATACACGCAGGTATTTTCTTTAACATCCATAGCCAAAAATATCCTTGTTCAAGAACAATTTTGTTCTAGCACACCTCCCGGGTTCCTTTATAGGAAAACAGTCCGAAACAGAGGTATACAAGAAACAAAATTTTAAATCTAGAAGAGAAAAAAACAACCAAGTCCATCTAGAAACCAGCAGTAAGCACTATCCTGGTTCCTAATCGAGCAAAAAGAGACAGAGTTTTTTCGGAACTCCAGGGCCTCCATAAAACGGAAAATAGCTTTGGAGACCATAAAAGGTTTGTTGACAGTTTTTCTAATTTTTTTTTAAAGAGAAATGTAAACAACAGAGCATATACAAAAAGAGGTCCATTTTAATGCATAAAAAGAGGAATTAAACGAAAATAGGCTATTCAATAGGACGAACGAGCCTGTTTTCATCTTCAACAACTATCCAGGTCCGCAAAACTTGTTCAACACCTGCTTTAGATAGGCGATCTGCAACATGGTTCCATTCCTTGTAAATGTGGCAGAGAGAAATCTCAGTGAAATGACATTTTAGGCGAGAAATTTCATTAAGTAAAGGAAGTAAAAGATAATTTATGTAGAGTTAAGTCCCATTGAACCATTTGACAATATTTATAGAGTCCCCAAAAACCTGGACCATTCTGACATTCCTAAAGGATAAACAACAAAGGAGAAGGTGAAGAGATTTCAGTTCAAAAAATTTGTCAATCCCTTGACCAAGGCCAATGGAAGCTTTGACGACTTTGCCAAGTGAAAGATGTATAACCAATCCTACCTCACACCTCCCATTTAAGTTTGAAGCTCCATCAAAAAATGCCCATGGTACATGTTAGTGTCATTCTATTCATACTGCCATCAATGATCAAAATTTCTCTTTTGCATTTGCATATTAGGAGTCTCATACCAATAAAATTTCACCATTCCATTAGGTCATGGATTCATTGATGGTAGTGATTTTTCATCAATTTTCCCTCATGTGAAACTTGTTGATTCTCCTCTCTATGGTATTTAGTCATGAGCTACTTTCACTTTGTGAGTCATGTAAGTAGGTCATATGATGGGTCTCATTAGGTTCTAGGATCTCACCATCGTCAAATTAAGAAGTTGAGTGTCAATAAATATCAGAAAGGTCATGAGGAAGTCAATAAACTCAAAGTCACAGCAACTGGGAAGATCAAAGAAATGTTTTATTCAGTTTGATGTAATTTTCACCTCAAAACCATGTTTTGAGGTGAAAACATGATACTTTGCCTTTATTATCATCTTATATGTAATTTTATGTTATCATATGTAGTAAGTCACACTTCAGAAGCTGCATCACCATCCTGCCTTCCAGAGACGTCCTCCACCATATTTTCAGTCCAGAAATCACGTTCTAAGTATGTCCATCAGAAATAGCCCAGAAAGAGCTTTCCAACGGTATATTACACTCTCAAAACTGACTCCTGGATTGAAATTTATGCCTAAGTGAACAAAGTCCTCTATACCCTAACCCTTCCCCTTTTTCCCACCTTTCCCTTAAACTTTATGTTATTAAAGTTTAATATTTTCCTTTATAAAACCCTTATTTCCCCCATTTTATGGCAAAATCACATTATTAAAATATTTTTAAACACATATGTGATTTAATAAAACCACTTCCCCTCCATACCCGTTTATAATAAAGTTAAAGGTTTTTTTATTATAAATCCCCTCCGGTCACAATCGATTTAGTTAAACCACTTCCCCACATACCCTTTAAACTTTATAATAAAGTTTTAAGGGTTTTATATTATAAAACCCCCCGCCGATCCAATTCCCTTCCCTTTCCCATCGCAATCGCAACATTTAGAATGTGTGTTCCGATTGGCCCTTGTAAAAACTCCGATGCGATTGGAAAAACCCCGATCCGATTTAATAAACCACTTCCTCTCGTGCCTTTTAAACTTTATAATAAAACTTTAAATTTTTTGCATTGAAAATCCCTTCCTCCGATTCTCCCTTCCCGATTTCCATACCCCCGATTGAGCCCTGCCCGATGTTATCTTGACTATTGATCCGATCAACGATCTGACGGACTGTATGCGATCGACGCTTTCAAATGATCCCCTCCGATTGACACCCTTCGATTACACCTCTATCATCGATCTTTTCATCCAATCGGACAACCCATACATCATCGCTCCATTGCAATTGACGATTTCATATAAGACTTTGCCTTTGCTCTCCTCTGATCTCCCGATTCCGATTGACCTTCGGGCCCACCACATAAACTTCCGCCCATTCATAATAAAAGGGCCTTTCCCTTTGTAAAAATCAAATTTTGTTTTATTTCGTTTATACAAAGGATTCCCCCATCGCCTATCCCCAATCGCATCAGCGTAGTCTTATTATGTACCACGTCCGCCTGAAAGCCTCGATTCCGATTGCGATTTATACCCCGGTCCCACCGCTCTTTCAAATGAAAAATCATTCTTCCCTTTATAAAAAGATAAAAACCATTTTTTGTTTGTTTTCAAAGGGATTTCCCCGCTCTATTATTGTATTACCCCATCGGACCCTTCCAATCGCATCGAAGATTTTTGTGCCTTGTTCCAAATATATCCAACCCTACAATCTCAATTGCGATGACACCATCGCAACATGTATTTTTAAATATTCTACTATATATTGTATCCCCTCTTCCTATTGATTCTGAATGTGATTGCGATTTTGGACCCCACATCCTTTCCCTTCCCTCTTTCTCATTCGAAATGGGTTTTTCCCATCACTAAAAGGCATAATTTCATTTCCATGGTTTCAAAGGTATTTTATTAAAAGTCAGTTTTCTTCAAAGAAATAATAGAAAGAAACAGTCAAAGGGCGAGAGCTAAAATGAGACAGAGACTTCTATAGCAGTAGTAAAATAGGAATCTGTCTTTCAGATTTCTTATTTTTCTTTCATCTAGTGTAACAACAAATCTTCAGACAGCTCAAAATGTATTGTTGTTCCTTATTTTCAGGAGCATATTGTTAGTTCTCTTTTCTATGATCAGGCTTTAGTTCTTGAGCTGGCAAACAACTCTTCTTTTTTTGGATCTACTTCCCTCTCATTCTCGTCTATTTAAATGTAATTTTGAATCATTTGTAATCAGTCTGTAAATCAGTAAGTAGGGGAATAGTGTGGAAATCAAGGAGGAGGCTCTGTGCTCCATTGTACAGTTGGACAGGGAATTATAAACAGATGCAGCTCTGATTTGTGGGATCCATGTGGTATGAAATTTAGCATTTGTTCTCTCCTTTGTGTTCATATGTAAATTGTTATGTGTACCATTCATTCATAAAACATCTATGTTTGAATGCTTTCAAGATAGAAAGGTAGAATCAATTTTTGATGCTCTGCCTTGGGAAATCATTCATACTCTGTGTTTTTCTTTTGTTTGAAAAGGATCCATCTCCCATGCCCTTTTCAGATCCTCACCAGTCTTTCCATTCCATCATTATTTAAACTTAATTGCTGAAATTCCTACCTATCTTGCCCCATGAGATAACCTGTATCCATGATTTAATTCCCTGATTCAAACTTCCCCATTTGTCCCTCACATCCTTGAAAAATTCATTCATTTCATTAAAATATTTTCCCATTATTATACCTAGCCTAAATCAGTTTATAATTGTACTTTGTTGAATATCTTTTCATGAAGAGAGCCCTCTCCTGACCTTGCAGGGCTAGCTAAAAGGCTAAGCTTGGTTTAAAGGTTACCTTGATTTTCCCTTTTAGGCTCGAGGTTCAAATCAAGTGATAACATTTCTGGCGACTCCACTAGGGAGGAAGAAGATGATATGACTATCTTCAAGCTCACATTCTTGGCACTTTGAATGTGTTATTCTGTTTTGAAGAAGGTCATAGTCAGGCCCTGTGTGAATAAAGAATATTGAAACCTCTGTCTAAGGTTAAACCCTGGTTGTATAGAACACAACGATTCTTTAGAAATCTCCATTGTTGAAAGTAAAAGGCCTTGTTTTGTTGCCGGCGAAGTAATATTAAGTGGGACCTAGCCATTGATTTAACGCGAGGAGTTAAATGCCAAACCACAATGAAAAACCCGAGTTAAAGCGCAGTTCATTTACCAGGAGCGGGTTACAGAAAACAATACCGCCTTTGTCGCGCCGCTTTTGGCCTGGAGCAAAACCACACCAAAAAAACCGCGATCCAATAATATTTGGGCACGTCATCTCTTAAATACCACCCATATCATGCAGCTTTCATGTGTTAAACCTTGGCCTTTGAAAAAACACGAAATTGACGAGGATCGTCTGATCTGGAGAATGTTAGATTTCAGCAATCGCGCAGTGAAGTGCACGAGCAATAAATCGAGGTATGATCCAGCGGTTTTACATTAGTAAATGTTTATTTAATTTATAAAAAGGCGAATAATGGATGCGTGGGCCCCCGTTGAATGAAATGTATGTCGTGTTGGTAGAATAAATGTGTTTTATGATATAAGTTCGAAGGTTGGTGGTTCTTAAGAGAATAGGGCCATTGTTATAATATTTTTATATTATGACCAGAGTGATAAGGTTTGCCTAAATGTTTTAAGTGTGTTCCCCTGTATCACATGAACCTTTAAAGGATTTTTTTGAGAAGTTTGAATATTATTGCAAAGCGAACATTGTTAAAGCGCTTTTGGAGGGGAATATAATTACAAGAACTTTTTCCAAAGATCCACGGTCATAATATATTTCTCTTATCAGAGCATAAACCCCAGTAATATTTTCCTTGTAAATTCCTGGACTCTAGAAGATGATGTTGAGAGTTTGCTAGGTTGAAAAATAATTTTGTACGGTAGAAATTTAACCACATTGGCTTCAAGAAGATACACAAGGGCTAATATAGATCCAAATCCTCCCCCTGTGTTTGAGAATCCTAATCTTATCCCAAGAATAGTCAAAAGACAAGAAGGATCACTAAGTCCTACACCTATATTCAGATCCCATACTTGGCCCAGTGAGTGGTTGTTTATAGAAGATCTTTCTTTTGATGAGAGTTTTGAGCTTTCTTTATTTAAAAGTAAGTCTGAAACTGCACTTGATGACACAGTTTTAGATTCAGAATTTCTTGTAGATATCAAAATTCAAAGGGAAAATACATCAATAGATGATTATATTTTGAATTCCCCTCAGTCATCTATCACTATAACTAATATCCCTGAGCCTTCAGAGTCATCAGGAACAGCATTTCCTCCTCCTAATTCATCAGCATTCCCATCAGTCAATTCAACTTTCATCTCCTCCTTCAACACCTCCCTTAAATCCTAGTAGCACAAACACTGTTTAAAATCCACCTCGAGTCATGGTTGCCCGGTATGCACCCTTGGTTTTAACTCAGGTTCTCAATGATATGCCTGCTGATTACCAAAGTAAAATTCCTATCTTTGATGCCACTAAAAGCATCACAACCCAGCAGCATGTTGATAAGATGAATGACTTTTTTGATCTTCATGAGGTAGAGGCAGAGAATGTAACCACAATATTGTTTGTCCAAAGCTTTGTAGGTGAAGTTAGAAAGTGGTTCAAAGCCTTACCAACAGGCTCTATCTGCACCTTGCAAGATTTACAGACATAGTTCTTAGATCAGTGGGAGGTAAAGAAGAACCCACTCCAAATTTTGTCTGAGTATGAGAATATTAAAAGAAATGTGGGTGAAACTGTACAGGATTATTGTCTAAGATTCAATGCTGTATACAATGCTATTCCATCTAACCTCAAACCTCCTGTGGGATTAGCCTTGCTTAAATTTCCAGATGGTTTTTATGCTGATATGGCATATCAGCTGCGAGAAAGAGATCCTTATACTCTTGAAGACATGTAGAAGATAACGGTAAGTGTAGAAGCAAATCTGCTAGCTAAAAGAGCTTGAAATAGAGCTGAAAAAAGAGTCATTATGAAATAAGAAGCGGCTCCTTCAAACAGCAAGATGGACACTTTGATCGGAATAGTCGAAAATATGGTTGATCGAATAACCATTTCAGATAGGCCAGAAGCACAAATAAGGAATCCTAATTTCATAGGACAACGACCACAATTCAGAATTAAACAGAGAGAACAGAGAGCGTAGGACCAAGCAACACCACAACAACATATCAGGACTACATTGCAGCAGAATTACGTTCAAGGAACAGAGACAGATGAGGATGATGATCCTCTGATTGAAGCCAATCATTTCTTCACTACAGATGGCTCGCCAATTTTTCTCACTGAAGATGAAGAATACACAGCGACTGCAGACATTCAAAAGGATGAAAATTTCATTTTGGCTAATGATGCAGTGTTAGTAGAAGAGTCTAATGATTACTAAAGAGGGTACATGAACGCTTTATCAACCCAACAAAGGCAATACTCTTTGAGAAATAGATATTTTTTGATCAGTCCCATTTAGAAGAGAAAAGAGCTATAATTGAAGAACAATTCTCAGAAGAAAGGGAAAGAGCCGACCGACCCTTCCTCTAGCAAAACACCTTCAGCGATTAACGCTGCAATTGAAAAGAACCAATAGAGTGCAACAAAGGAGCAAGTAGAGGAGAAAGATCCTCCAGTTAAAGAGGTAGAAAAAGTTCCTTCCTTTAATTTGGAGAATGAAATTTCTAAGCTGAAAGTGTCCATACCCTTGACTGAGTTGGTGAAAAATAGCACTTATAAAATTCAGGTGTCTAGAATTTTGCAAATAGACTCTGTTTCAAATATGGTAAATGTTGAAGATGATTACCCTGAACTCATCTTTGGTCCAGCCACAGAAGATCAATCTGAATAAAGTGAAGTCCCTCCCTTTTACTTGAGTCTTATATTACATGAGTTCATCTTACATAATGCTATGTTGGACTCCATAGCCTTACATAATTTGATGCCCAAAGCCATCATGGAGAAGTTAGGGCTTGATATTACTCGTAAATACCATGATTTGTATTCTTTTGACTCAAGTAGGGTCCATTGTATTGGTCTTATCAAAGACTTGGTAGTGTCTTTAGATCAAATCCCAGCCAAGAATGTCTTGAGGGATGTAGTTGTTTCCGATGTTCCACCACGATTTAGAATGCTTCTATCCAGGTGTTGGGGTGAAAAACTTAAAGGAACGATGCAGCTTGACTTCTCTTATGCCACCTTCCCGTGTTCGGCCAGTTGAGGAAACTATATAGGGAGAACAAATTGAAATAGATGATCACTAGGAAAGAGAAGCAAGTTAATCATCCCATTAATGCAGTCCACACAGATTTAGAGTCCTTTGTCTTATATTCGATGGTGGTTTGAATGATGAAAATGTTCAGTTGGTACAAGTAGATGAAATACCTGAGATTTCAGAAAATTTTAGGGAAGTCCTCAAACAGGAAAAAGATAAAGAAGCAAGCACTTCTGAGTTTCCTGCCTACTAGTAGCCAAAAGACAGTGAACAGCAGAAAGATGTAGAAATCAGTCAAGACAAAGTGGAGAAAGAAGCAAAATTTCAGCATCTACAAGAAGAATAAGAAGGCCTATGGAGCATGGACGTTGACGAAGTTGTTGGCAAGGATGGAGCTGGTATTGGAATGTGGATTCAGAGCCTTTTTTTCCGGCCTGAAAGGGTTTCTAGTAATGTTAGAGTATGTGCTTATAAGTTGGCTTTTGACTACTCTAACAATGAAGCAGAGTATGAAGCTTTGATTGCAGGTCTGAAAATTTTGAAGAAGTTAAATGCAAAAAGGATTTCTGTATATGGAGATTCAGAGCTGATAATCAAACAAGTTAAAAGAGAGTACCAAGATAAACATATGCGATTGAGGGCATACAGAAATGCAGTCCTAGATATCTTGAAGACATTCCTTGAGTACACTTTGACAACAGTACCTAGAATGCAGAACATTATTGTTGATTCTCTTGCCACTACTGCAAGCAACTTGAAGATTTTGATGAAATCCAACTAAAATTTTGAGATTTATGTCAAACATAGGCCTGTTGTTCCTGAAAATTTAAGATATTGGCAAGTGTTTTGGGATGACAATGAGATCAATGTTTTTTTGCAGAGTGATGGAAAATTCAAAGATACTCTAATAGAAGGTGATTATGATGTTGATGATCAAGAAATTGAAACAAATCAGATGGACATATTATAGCTAAAGGATAATGTAATTTCTAGAGGTCTCATACCTTTAGAGGAGCTTTTTGATCAGGATGATGTTGCAAAGAAACCAAGCTTGGTGCCTACTGAGAAAGGAGTTGAAAATGTGAATCTTGGGACAACCGACAAGCCCAAGTTTGTGATTTTTTCAAAGGCATTGTCCCCTTAGGCAAAGGACAAGTATGTTAAATTGATTTCTGAATTTTCTGATGTGTTTGCATGGGATTATTCAGATTTGAAGGTGTATGATAAGAACATAATCCAGCATATTATTCCCATCAAGCCAGATCAGAAGCCATTTAGACAGAAGCTGAGAAGAATAAAAAAAAAGTTGTTGCCATCCATTGAAAAAGAGGTAAATAGATTGTACAAAGCTAGTATTATAGTTCCAATTAGATTTTCCGACTGGATTTCAAATTTGGTCCTGGTACATAAAAATACAGGAGAAATAAGATTGTGCATAGATTTTCGGAATTTGAATAAGGCATCATTAAAGGATAATTATCCACTTCCAAAGATGGACCATATTCTGCAGAGAGTAGTTGGAGCATCTAGGATGTAACTACTTGATGGCTACTCAGGCTACAATCAGATCTTGGTGCATGAGAAAGACCAAGAGAAAACTGCCTTCACAACACCCTGGGGAACTTTCCAATATGCCAAAATTCCATTCGGACTGAAGAACGCTGGAGCTACTTTCCAGCGAGCAGTGGACATTGCTTTTGCAAATGAAAAAGATGTTTTCCTTGTTGTTTATTTGGATGATCTGACAGTGTTTTCTAGTTTTGATGATGAGCATTTGCACCATTTGAGGGTTGTGTTTCAGCAATGCAGAAAGTTTGGGAATTCTCTCAATCCAAAGAAGAGTCTCTTTGCCATGGATGAAGGCAAGTTGCTGGGGCATATCATCTCTAAAGATGGTATCCGCATTGATCCATCTAGAGTGGAGGAAATTCAACACATAGATCTTCCACAGAACAAAAAGGAGATCCAAGCATTCAATGGTAAGATGAACTTCTTGCACCGATTTATACCCAATCTGGCTGAACATCTAAGAGAAATGACTAACATGTTAAAGAAGGATAGCACTGTCAAATGGATTGAGGAAGTTATCAAGTCATTTAATCTGGTAAAGTTTGCTTTTTCCAATGCCCCAGTTTTGATTAGTCCCAACTATACTCAATATTTTATTATTTTTTCATTCGCATCAGAGCATACTATGGCTATGGTTTTGATGCAAAAGAGAGATCAGATTGAAAAGCCAATTGCCTTTTTCAGTAGGACTATTAGAGATGCTGCTTTGAGGTATAATATTATTGAAAAACAAGCATTGGCTCTTATAAAGGCATTGAAGGATTTTAGGGTCTATATTCTGCATTCACATACTATAGAATATGTTCCTAATGCTGCTGTAAAGGATGTCCTCATGCAAAAGGATCCAAAAGGTCGAAGAGGTAAGTGGATAGAAGTAATGTTGGAGTATGATTTGGAGATCAAGCCCACAAAATTGATTAAAGGCCAAGGCTTGGTAAAATTAATGGCCCAATCAAATCTACGTGCCTTGGATATAAACCTCATAACAGCAATGTCAGAGGATGAAGATGAAAGTTTTCTTGTTCCAATTTCAGACATTTTTATACAATCCCCATGGTATTCAGATATTTTTTACGTCCTTTAGCATCTTTCTCCACCTCTAGGGATGTCTAAAAGCAAAGGTAGATTACTGAAACTTAAGTCTGCTAAATACTGTATCTTAAATAGTGCTCTTTATTGGAAAGATCTAGGAGGTATTTTCCTCAATTTTTTGGTTGAAGAAGAGGCACAAAATGTAATGCACGAGTTTCACAAAGGTGATTGTGGTGGTCATTTGTTTTGGAAGACTACAGCTAAAAAAGTGTTGAGAGCAGGATATTATTGGCCCACTTTTTGTATAAAACAGTGATGAGTTGTCATGAATGTCAAATCTTCCAAGGGAAGAAGAAATTGCTTCCTCTTCCTTTGAAACCAGTTTCAGTAAACGCTCCTTTTCAGCAGTGGGGACTCGATTTCATAGGATAAATCCATCCCGCATCATCAGCACATAATCGATGGATATTGACAGGAATAGATTACTTCACTAAATGGATCGAGGCTGTTCCAAAAAGGCAAGCTACAGATACAGTAATTATTCAATTCCTAGAATCGAATATTTTATCTCGTTTTGGCTTCCCTCACAAAATTATAACAGATAACGCAACAACGTTCAAATCTAAGAATATGGTGGAGTTATGTGACAAATATAATATCTTGTTGGGTAATTCAACGGCATACTACCCACAAGGAAACGGCCTAAAAGAATCATCGAATAAATCTTTGATAAATATAATCAAGAAAACGCTGGAGGCAAACAAAAGAAACTGTCATCAAAAACTCATCAACGCATTGTGGGTAGACAGAGTTAGCAACAAGAAATCCATAGGTATGTCACCTTTTGAATTGGTTTATGGTACTGATGTTGTCTTTCCTACATCACTTACAATTCCAGTCATGAGATTATTGCAAGAAGTTGGTAGTGAAGACGATGAAAATCAACAAAGGATCAATCAGATGATCCACCTTCAACAAACAAGAGAGGAAGTGTCACAGAACGCTATTTAGTTGTAGGAGAAGATAAAGAAGATCTATGACCGAAAGACCAAAGCATAAAAGTTTCAGTTTGATGATGTGCTTTTGAGATGGGATGCAAGAAATGAGGACAAAGGGAAGCATGGTAAGTTTGACAACCTGTGGAAAGGACCAAACATGATTTTAGCATACATGGGATAGAATGCTTTCTTGCTTTTAGAAATGGATGGCCAAGATTTCCCAGGAGGAGCAGTGAATGGTAGGCTTTTGAAGCACTATTACTGCTAAAGATAATGGATCAGAAACTATGTCACCATAATTATATATACCATGTTATTTTTGGTCAGAGTTCAAGAGCACAGTCATTGGAGTTTGGGGCCCAAGGTGAAGGCTATAAAACTTACATGATATGTTTATGGTTTGGTTTTATTTTAGTTTTCAGTCTTAGTCTTGAGTCAGAGTCAGTTTGCATTTTGTCAGTTTTCAGTATTTTTTGATTCCATGCCCAATGGATAACGCTACTTGGTCTACGGTGTTCTTGGCACCTCCAAGGAGCTACCATCCCCATTGGAGCCAATGTTAGTGTCAGTCTAGTCATACTGCCATCAGTGATCGAAATTTCTCTTTTGCATTTGCATATTAGGAGTCCCATACCAATAAAATTTCACCATTCCATTAGGTCATGGATTCATTGATGGTAGTGATTTTTCATCAGTTTTTCCTCATGTGAAACTTGTTGATTCTCCTCTCTATGGTCTTTATTCATGAGCTACTTTCACTTTGTGAGTCATGTTAGTAGGTAATAGGATGGGTCTCATTAGGTTCTAGGATCTCACCATGGTCAAATTAATAATTCGAGTGTCAATAAATATCACTAAGGTCATGAGGAAGTCAATAAACTCAAAGTCACATCACCTGGGAAGATCAAATAAATGTTTTATTTAGTTTGATGTAATTTTCACCTCAAAACCATATTTTGAGGTGAAAACATGATACTTTGCCTTTATTATCATCTTATATGTAATTTTATGTTATCATATGTAATAAATCACACTTCAGAAGCTGTGTCACCACCTTGCCTTCCAGAGACGTCCTCCACTGCATTTTTAGTCTAGAAATCATGTTCTAAGTATGCCCATTAAAAAGAGCCCGGAAAGAGCTTTCCAACAGTATATTACACTCTCAAAACTGACTCCTGGATTGAAATTTATGCCTAAGTGAACAAAGTCCTCTATACCCTAACCCTTCCCCTTTTTCCCACCTTTCCCTTAAACTTTATGTTATTAAAGTTTAATATTTTCCTTTATAAAACCCTTATTTCCCCCATCCAATGGAAAAATCACATTATTAAAATATTTTTAAACACATATGCGATTTAATAAAACCACTTCCCCTCCATACCCTTTTATAATAAAGTTAAAGGTTTTTGTATTATAAATCCCCTCTGGTCGCAATAGATTTAGTTAAACCACTTCCCCACATACCCTTTAAACTTTATAACAAAGTTTTAAAGGTTTTATATTATAAAAACCCCCACCAATCCATTTCTCTTCCCTTTCCCATCGCAATCGCAACATTTAGAATGTGCGTTCCGATTGGCCCTTGTAAAATCTCTGATGTGATTGGATAAACCCTGATCCGATTTAATAAACCACTTCCCCTCGTGCCTTTTAAACTTTATAATAAAACTTTAAAGTTTTGCATTGAAAATCCCTTCCTCCGATTCTCCCTTCCCGATTGCCATACCCCCAATTGAGCCCCGTTCGATGTTATCCTGACCGTTTATCCGATCAATGATCCGACGACTTGTATGCAATCGGCGCTTTCAAATGATCCCCTCCGATTACACCTCTGATGTCGATCTATTCATCCAATCGGACGGCCCATACATCGTCGCTCCATCGCAATCGGTGATTTCATATAAGAATTTTCCTCCGCTCTCCTCTGATCTCCCTATTCCGATTGACCTTTGGGCCCACCACATAAACTTCTACTCATTCATAATAAAAGGGCCTTTCCCTTTGTAAAAGTCAAATTTAGTTTTATTTCGTTTATACAAAGGATTCCCCCATCAGCTATCCCTAATCGCATCGGCGTAGTCTTATTATGTAATACGCCCTGTCCCACCGCTCTTTCAAATGAAAAATCATTCTTCCCTTTATAAAAAGTGAAAAACCATTTTTCATTTGTTTTCAAAGAGATTTTCCCGCTCTATTATTGTATTAACCCATCAGACCTTTCCAATTGCATCGGAGCTTTTTGTGCCTTGTTCCAAATTTATCCAACCCTCCGATCCCGATTGCGATGACACCATCGCAACGTGTATTTTTAAATGTTCTACTATATATTGTATCCCCTCTTCCCATTGATTCAGAATTTCCAGATTTACATTTGGACCCACTCTTTCTCTCTTTTTTTTCAAGTTTGAAATGGGTTTTTCCCATCACTAAAAGGCATAATTTCATTTCCATGGTTTCAAAGGTATTTTATTAAAAGTCAGTTTTCTTCAAAGAAATAATAGAAAGAAACAGTCAAAGGGCGAGAGCTAAAATGAGACAGAGACTTCTATAGCAGTAGTAAAATAGGAATCTGTCTTTCAGATTTCTTATTTTTCTTTCATCTAGTGTAACAACAAATCTTCAGACAGCTCAAAATGTATTGTTGTTCCTTATTTTCAGAGGCAGGTTGTTGGTTCTCTTTTCCATATTTAGATTTCAGTTCTTGAGCTATTAAAACAACTCCCCTTTTCTGTGAATCTATTTTCCCACATTTCAGTCTATTTAATGTAATTATTTCATTCATTTGAAGGGCTCTGTAAATCAGTAAGTAGGGGAATAGTGTGGAAATCAAGGAGAACGCTCTGCGCTCCATTGTAAAATTTTTGGACAGGGAATTAATAAAGAGATTCAGCTATGATTTGTGGGATCCATGTGGTATGAAATTTAGCATTTGTTCTCTCCTTTGTGTTCATATGTAAATTGTTATGTGTACCATTCATTCATAAACATCTCTGTTTGAATGCTTTCAAGATAGAAAGGTAGAATCCATTTTTTATGCTCTGCCTTGGGAAATCATTCAATACTCTGTGTTTTTCTTCTGTTTGAAAAGGATCCATCTCCCATGCCCTTTTCATCTCCTCACCAGTCTTTCCATTCCATCATTATTTAAACTTAAATGCTGAAATTTCCTACCTACCTTTCCCCATGAGATAACCTGTATCCATGATTTAATTCCCTGATTCAAACTGTCCCATTTGTCCCATACATCCCTGAAAAATTAATTCATTTCATTAAAACATTTTCCCATTATTATACCTAGCCTAAAATCAGTTTATAATTGTACTTTGTTGAATATATTTTACAGAGAAAGCCCTCTCTTGACCTTGTAGGGATAGCTACAAGGCTGAGCGAGGTTTAAAGGTTACCCTGATTTTCCTTTTTCAGCCTGAGGTTCAAATCAGGCGATAACATAATGCATAGTCTGTTATAGCTTACTAAATCTCAACATTTAAGTATTGTAGTGGTTGGTGATTTGCGTGGATTAATATCTCATTTATCATCAGATAGTATTTCCACTTCTTCATAGCTTTCACTAGTGCATAGAGATCCTTGTCATAGGTAGGGTAATTGAGAACCACCCCATAAAATACTTCAGAATGGTAGCATACAAACCTTCCTCCTTGCATCAAGACTAGTCCCATAGCATACCCACTTGCATTTGTCTCCACTTCAAAGGTTTGTTTCAAGTTATGTAATTCTAGAAATGGTGCTTGACCCATATTCTTATTTAACTCCTTAAAGGCACTTTGTTAACCCTTTCCCCACTGGAAACTCTTATAACTCGTTGTTATGGCATGAAGTGGTGTTTCCACCACTGAAAATAAGGATATGAATTTCCTCAAGTATCGTGCTTCCCCATTGAAACTCTTAATATCAAAAAAATTAACATGCATTGGCCACTTCATGATGGCCTCCATCTTGGCAGGTTCTAACTTTGGCTCTCCTCCACCCATCACAAACCCGAGATACACCAAAAAATATTGTGAAAACTCATACTTATTAAGATTTTCCAATATCTCGTGCTTCTCCAATGTCTCTAACACCTGCATCAAATGTGAGATGTGCTCCTCCTAGGTAGCATTGTATATAAATATATCATCCAAATAGACAATAACAAAGGAATCTATTAAAGGAAATGATATATCATTATTTGACCTCATAAACATAGCTAGTGCATTGCATAGGCCAAATGAAATGACTAAAAACTCAAACAAAACTTGTTTGGTTTTGAAGGTGGTATTCTAGGTATCTTCTTCTCTGACTCGAACTTGGTGATATCTAGAATTTAAGTCTAGCTTTGTGAAGTATTTTTCTTGTTTCAATTTATCCAATAGATGATCTATCTTGGGAAGGGGGTACATGTTCTTGAGTGTAATTTTTTGAACACGCTATAATCATTACACATCCACCAAGTCCTATCCTTCTTTGGCACAATGATGGTGGATGGCCCACATGGTGAGCTACTTGGCTAAATAACACCCTATTCTAGTATTTGTTGCAACTGCTTCATGTCATTTTCTTTTATAATAGACTGCATGTACATCCCAATGTTTGGAAAAGGGGAGTCCAAAATATAGATGGATCTCGTGCTCCACTTCTCTCTTGAGTGGTATATCTTTAGGCTCCTAGAACACATCCTTGTATGCCTATAACAAATTTTCCAATTTTTGTTTCTATTTCGTAGCACACCTCTCTAGGGACGAATTTTCTCTCATTGACTCTTTTACAAGCTTATTTTCTCTTTAAAGTAGTAAAACATATTTCTTTCTAATATGATCAGTTTATTGGCTTAGTTGGAACTAATCAGTGAATTTTGGACTTGCCTTTGTGTGCGCCAATGGTGAAGGATTTTCCATCCTTGTTGAGGTAATATAGTTTGGCTCTCCACATGAATATTGCATCATGCATGTACATATAAGGACTTCCAAGCACCACTCCACATACATTAATGGGAATTGCATCTAGTTCTACTTCATCAATAAAATCAACAATAATAGAAAATATAATTTGCACTATTTGGTTACCTTTATTTCCACATCCTTATTTACCCATTCCAATGGCTATGGGATTGGATGATCAAGAACTTACACTCCCAATTTGTTGACCATCTCTACTACAATGAGATTTTCACGTGATCCTAGGTAGAAAAAAGAATCAATATTTGTATTCTTAACCTATATATTTATATGGAAGAGTATGGTAATTTTCTTCTCTTCTTGTTGTTGAAGCCTACTCAGATTCACCTCCTTCTACACTGATGTACAAATGATATTCTCATACTCGTATGAGCTATTGTCAACCTGGTTGTTTGAATTAGTGGCCATGAGATTCTTCTTCTTTTCATATTTCTTTTTGTTCTTTGAATTAAGCTCTGGATGCAACTTCCATCTCTTCTCCTTTGTATGACCATCAATGTTACAATGGTTGCTAGGATCTTTGTACTAGTGTGATATGGATGTTATATTTTTATCTTCCCCCCATTCCACTTCTTTTTCCCCTCCTTATAAGTGTCCTAGTGCTCCTTCTACTTTGGACCAATTGAATGCCCTTTCTTCTAGCCTATGTTCTCTAGGTTATATGCTTGTACACAAGCCTCATCCACCGATCTATGTTTGATAAAAAACTCTTGCTTCTACAGATAACTATGTAGACCCTACAAATACCTAAGGATTACATCTAGGTTCTTTGGGGAGATACTAACATTATGGCCATATTTTTAAATTTTGTGGTGTAATTTTGTACAATATACCCCTAATTCTACCTGAAGTAATTCCCATCGGGTCCACTAGTATTATACATATCAAATACGGTAAAATTGTGACTTTATGAAAGTTTTGAAATCCTTCAACTTAGTCACTAGAGGATCTGCCTCCAACCATAGGGTCTCCATGTGGATTTCCTACCTAGTCAAGGCATGACAATCTAATTTCAACTAAGAAAATGGAATATTTAGTTATTCCTCTATATGATGAAACATAAAATGAATTGATTTAACTTCAAAGTGTCAATATCAACCCGAAATGTCTTGATGTCAAACTTCACTTCCGTTTTGAATAGGGACTATGAATGGTTCACAACACTCGAACTAGGTTGATCCTTTTTGAGTTATTTATTACAATCCCTCTTTGGTTCTTCCCAATCTACCTATTTCCCCTTTGATCTTATCTCTAAATTAGAACCTCTATATTCTTTGAATATATTGAGATTCTTGTTCAAGGCTTCCATGAGGATGCTTTCACTATGGTTTATATCTGTGACTTGTGCTTCCAACTGCAAAAACCTCTCCTTTTTGGGATCTTAAGGATTATTCATACATTTATCGCCTATAATATGGGTTTTATGACTTCCAACTTAACATATCTCAATCCCCTATAAATTCCCACAATATACCCAAAGAAACCTATATTCGATACAAATGTGATTCGTAAACTATCGTGGATATTCCATTGGACAATTCATCACAACAAATCTACTAAAATATATTAGAAAATGTGAATCTACATTATGAGGGTTTATTTCTCCTTATATTTATGGATATTTTAATCATTGTTTATTATGTGTGCATGCAAATTATAATTATGCAAAGTATATAGAATAGTGAAATAAAACTCATAAACCAAAATTGACACAAGATATAACCTAAGAAACCCTTTTGAGAGGAAACTCAGCTGGAAGGTGAGGCTGCTCTACTCTCTTTCTTTGAATGGAAAATGGATGTAAGTACAAAGAAGTGAGTCTTGTGACCCATTAGTTTTTTATGTGCACAACCCCTCTCCATATACACTCTCAACTACTCTGTTCATTTATGGAACAAAATTCATTTGAATAGAATGTAACCCATTTTCCTCCTAGTGGCCCAAATATAACACAACCTGTTAAACTACTAGTGGTTAAGTTTGACTCCTCCAATTCTTAAACATAGTTAAAATATGGACTTGTATAAATTTTTCTTCATCATGATCGCATTGCTAGCCCATTTTCCATGAATAATGGGGGTTGAATATGTGGCATCCTCTTGAATTATTATGGTCAAAACAGGAAGGTTGAATTCCAAGTGGCATCACTTTCACACATTTAATTTAATTGAGGTGATATCGTTGGAAATGTGTGTGTATAATAGTGTTAAAAGTTGTGACGCTTAAACGACAAAGTTTTACCCCAAAAATATTTCATTTAGTTTCTCAAACTGCTTATGAAAGTGTTTAGACCAAAATTCGCCAAAGAGTGCTCAAACTGCTTCTAGAAGTTTAGAGAGAGAGCGAGAGAGAGAGAGCCCAAAAAAATACTAGTGGCTAAGTTTGAATCCTCCAATTCTTAACCCATTTTCCATGAAAATGGGGGTTGATGTGGCATCCTCTTGAATTATGATGGTCAAAACATGAAGGTTGACTTCTAAGTGGCATCACTTTCACATATGGAATTCGATTGAGGTGATCATTAGAGAAAATTTTAGCCTAAAAGTGCCCATGAAATTTTCATGTAATTTCCATGTCATAATATGTAAACCAATCAAAATCATTTAAATTTAAAAAGAGGTACATGTAAATATTTTGGAGGGAAAATAAGAAAAACTAGCATTTTTAGTTGTATTTTTGGCTTATCTCCTTATACGTTTACTCAAATTTCAAGCGTAGACACTCGTTGGAAGAGGAATGAAATTCCACATCCAACAAGGACCATTTATGCATACTTTTGATTATACCCACATTGATCAAAATTCAAGATATATTAAAAGAGTGCGTTGGACAAGATTTTTTAATGTATCTTGAATTTTTATCAATGTGGGTATTCTCAAAAGTATGCATAATGGGTACTCTTTTAATTTCGCATCCAACGAGTGTCTACGCTTGAAATTTGAGTAAACCTGTAAGGAGATAAGCCAAAAATACAATTAAAAAAATAGTTTTTTCTTTTCCCTCCAAAATTCATAACTCTTATTTTATTATTGTAACTATTTTATTATTATTTTTTCATTAGGAGGCCACTTTTAGGATGAAATTTCCTCTAATGATAATTGGAAAGGTGTGTGTAGAATGGTGCTAAAAGTTGTGACACCTAAGAAACAAAGTTTTACCCCCAAAATATTTCATTTAGTTTCTCAAACTACTTCCAGAATTGTTTAGACCCAAATTCGCCAAAGAGTGCTCAAACTGCTTCCGGAATTTTTTAGACCCAAATTCGAGAGAGAGGGAGAGAGAGAGAGATAACCCAAAAAACTACTAGTGGTTAAGTTTGAATCCAATTCTTTACCCATTTTCCATGAATAATGGGGATTGATGTGGCATCCTCTTCAATTATGATGGTCAAAACAAGAAGTTTGACTTCCGAGTGGCATCACTTTCACCTATGGAATTTGATTGAGGTGATATCATTGGAAATGTGTGTGTAGAATAGTGCTAAAAGTTGTGATTCTTAAGAGACAAGGTTTTACCCCCAAAATATTTCATTTAGTTTCTCAAACTAATTCTGAAATTGTTCAGACCCAAATTTGCCAAAGAGAGCTCAAACTGCTTCTGGAAATTTTTAGACCCAAATTCGCCACACACACACAAAGAGAGAGAGAGAGAACCCAAAAAACTACTAGTGTTTAAGTTTAAATCCTCCAATTCTTAACCCATTTCCCATGAATAATGGGTGTTTACATGTCATCCTCTTGAATTATGATGGTAAAAAAAGGAAGGTTGAATTCCGAGTGGCATCACTTTCACATATGGAATTTGATTAAGGTAATATCGTTGGAGAGAGAGAGAGAGAGAGAGAACCAAAAAAACTACTAGTGGTTAATTTTGACTCCTCTAATTATTAACCCATTTTCCATGAATAATTGGGGTTGGTGTGGCATCCTCTTGAATTATGATGGTCAAAACAAGAAGTTTGGCTTCCGATTCACATCACTTTCACATATGGAATTTGATTAAGGTGATCTCGTTGGAGAGAGAGAGAGAGAGATAGAGAGAACCCAAAAAACTACTAGTGGTTAAGTTTGAATCCAATTCTTAACCCATTTTCTATGAATAATGGGGATTTACGTGGCATCCACTTGAATTATGATGGTTAAAACAATAAGGTTGACTTTCGAGTGGCATCACTTTCACATATGGAACTTGATTGAGGTGATATCATTGGAAGTGTGTGTGTAGAATAGTGCTAAAAGTTGTGATTCTTAAGAGATAAAGTTTTACCTCCAAAATATTTCAGTTAGTTTCTCAAACTAATTCTAGAAGTGTTTAGACCCAAATTTTCCAAAGAGAGCTCAAACTGCTTCTAGAATTTTTTAGACCCAAATTCACCACACACACACACACACAAAGAGAGAGAGAGAGAGAGAGAGAGAGAGAGAGAACCCAAAAAACTACTAGTGGTTAAGTTTAACTCCTCCAATTCTTAACCCATTTCCCATGAATAATGGGTGTTGATGTGTCATCCTCTTGAATTATGATGGCCAAAACAGGAAGGTTGACTTCCGAGTGGCATCACTTTCACATATAAAATTTTGTTAAGGTGATATTGTTGGAGAGAGAGAGAGAGAGAACCAAAAAAACTATTGGTGGTTAATTTTGAATCTAATTCTTAACCCATTTTCCATGAATAAGGGGGGTTGTCATGGCATACTCTTGAATTATGATGGTAAAAAAAGGAAGGTTGGCTTCCGAGTCACATCACCTTCACATATGGAATTCGATTAAGGTGATATTGTTGGAGAGAGAGAGAGAGAGAGCCCAAAAAACTACTAGTGGTTAAGTTTGACTCCTCCAATTATTAAACCATTTTCCATGAATAATGGGGATTGACATGGCATCCTCTTGAATTATGATGGTCAAAACAAGAAGGTTGGATTCCTAGTGGCATCACTTTCACATATGGAATTCGATCGAGGTGACATCATTGGAAATGTGTGTGTAGAATAGTGCTAAAAGTTATGACGCTTAAGCGGAAAAGTTTTACCCCAAAAATATTTCATTTTGATGCTCAAATTTATTATGGAAGTGTTTAGACCCAAACTCACCAAAGAGTGCTCAAAATTCTTTTGGAATTTTTGAGAGAGAGAGAGAGAGAAAAAAAAGGATCCCCAAAAACTACTAGTGGTTAAGTTTGACTCCTCCAATTCTCAGCCCATTTTCCATGAGTAATGGGGGTTGATGTGGCATCCTCTTGAATTTTGATGATAAAAACATGGAGGTTGACTTCCAAGTGGCATCACTTTCACATATGGAATTCAATTGAGGTGATATCATTGGAAATGTTGAAAATACAGCAAGAAATTCCAAATTTAATTTTTCCTTCGATTAAATTAGGAGAAATTCCAAATTCCAAATCAACATACAACATGAATTATTTAACTGAAGAGATATAGTTGTTATCACTTAGCTAGCTTATTTAATTTGATTTGGGGGCATGAAATCTAGTTGTGTACAATGATTCCTAAATTTTAGGAACATAGGTTGAGTTAATTTTAGTTGTGACAATTAAATTTAGTGAAATTGAGTTATGGTCAGTTAAACTAGTTCCAACTGTTGGAGGAACTAGTGGAGGTCTAACAGTGGGGTGTAACTTCAGTGTTTAACTGGTTAAATGATTAATCAACCTAAATTAACTCATGCATGCACATAATTTGAGTTACCCAGTTGATATTAGAATTCAAGGGAAATTTACTATATGTTGTAAATTATTCCAAGTTGTACATTTCATGCATGCAGTCAAAGAGGGACCTAAAGGAATTGCGCAATCCAAATTGATGAATTTCCTAAATAATATGGGATAATTCCTTGAGGAACAACGTAAGGAAATAGGGGCTTGGAGGCTTGAAATTTTCTCTAAGTATTGGTCAAGGTCAGTCAATCATTGTTGGAGCGGGGTCCCCTGAGGCACAA
>JAXQQM020064611.1:0-59753 GCA_034641835.2 Pinus albicaulis | reverse complement strand
GCGACGCATTGGGTTTGTGGCATGACGCGGTGCATAGAGCTGAAAGCCATTTTCACCACAAAATCATTCAAATTCTAAATTTACTTGGTTTCCTCAGGTCCAACGTAATTCAAAAAACTCTTCAAATTCCAATGAAATTGTGTCTTAAGATGTTTATGATGATTTAGTAAAAAAATTCAAACCCTACTTCCGTGCAATTTTTGCTCAAGACATGATTGCTTAGGGTTTGTAAATTAGTTTTTTGTGGCCATCACTCCATCACTCCCCCATTCTTTCACTCCTTCATTAATTCTTAAATTTCATCCACTCATTCCCTAATTCCCATATCCCTAAATCCCACTATCCCAAACCCTACACTCCCTAAACCCTGCTCACATCCCTAAAAATCTTACTTCCATCCCTAAACTCTGTTCACACATAAATTTTTACACTTTATTCCATATACTCTACACATTTCATTCCTCCACCATATTTCACACTATCCACAAAACCATCCAAGTACAACCACATTTTTCAAAACCAAAGGAAAACAATGGAAAGAGACAGTGATCATGGGTATGAGCGAGAGATTGAGCTGATCGTGAATCTTGGCTTGAGAGAAAAAAAATTCACTTGGGAAAGGATTCTAGAGAAGGCCAGCAAGGAAAATAACATGTTGAGGCACATGGCCAATCATTATTGGGCGAGAAACCATGTTTGCAAAGCAAGAATCAGGAACTTGAAGGCCAAGTTGAAGAAGGCATCAAAGAGGCGAAAAGAGTATGATAGACTTCAGATATTGGCTGAGGATTCCTTGGCTTGACACAGCACTTGATGAAGAACACTCAGCCCAAGTTTCGAAAAATTTGGGACATTTTTGAAATTTTTGAAATTTTTGCCCTAAAAAACAGACTTTTTTGCTCTATGCACCGTGCCACCTGCCGCGCGCTTTTGATAGGGGACTCATTTTGATGCAAACTCAACATTTTTGGATTTTTCATGGAAAAATATGCATTCCTAACAATGGCCAAGAAATTTTGACAGGTTTTGGGCTTCCAAAAAGGTCAAAAACACCCCAAAAATGACCTTTCTACCCCTTTTTGACATACAGGAAGTAGTCTTGGGAGAAATCAGTTTTGGAGGGGCAAATGAAGGCAAAATTTAGAAATTCCACTTGTGTTGGAAAGTAGACAGGCAGACCTTTCCAACAAGCCCACTTGGATCAAATTTGGACATCGGAAATGCCTCCAAAATCAGCTGCAAACAGGCACGACGAATAGGGAAATCAGGCGCGGCGCATTGGAGGATTTTACTCATTTTTGGTCAAAAATTCTGTTTTTCACCTAGTTTTTTCACATTTTGACTTTTTTTTTCCTTCTAGTTGTCAAAATCATCATGTAATTAAATGTAACATGATGGATTTTGATGTAATTTTGCTAAATTTTCACTCATAGAGGTAGATTCATCCATCAAAAGGTAATTTGCAACTGAATGAATCAGTTTCATAGTTTTTAGAGGCAAGCTGTTCCACTGCCTACTTTCTAGTTCTCAGTTTAGATTTTGTTGGAAGAGCTCCTAAACTTATGAGCTCGACCCCTAGAGGTTGGGATGAGTTATTTTTTGTCTATCTTGGTTTTTCAGTCATTAGCATGGTTGGAATTTTGGGAATGCTTTGAGCATCATTGTACATTCATCTCTGCAGTTTGGCAAAGGAATAGACTAGGGTTTGCAGCACTCTATGGGATTCATGTGGCATCTTTCTTTGATAGTGTTTTTTTTCTATAAATTTAAGTCTACTGGTGTTTTATGTATACCATTTTCTCTCTTATTTCTTCTTAACTTAAACAAACAAGGATAAAGGTAGAATTCATTAAAATTTGCAGTGCTCTACCTAGGGTTTGTTTAATTTTCTATGTTTTCAGCTGTTTGGAGAGGATCCCTGAAGGTTTCTTGCCCTCTTCAACTCCTCACTTGTCTCAACTCTCCATTTCCTTCAAATTGAAAGTGTCAAATCAATTTCCTACCTTGCCCCATTCAGATCTCTGCAAAACTGAGCCTCATTCCCTAGACCCAAATTTTCCTTTCCTCTTGAGCCAACAAAACACCCTTAAAATCAATCAAACTCTTTTGCATACATACCTAGCCTAAAATCAGTCTTCATTCAAGTCATCTCAAACCTCACTAATCATTTTTTGCTGAGATTGACAAGGAGAGAGCCCTCTCCCGATCTGGTAGGGCTAGCTACCAGGTTAAGTGTGGTTTGATGTTACCCTAGATTCTGCCTTTCTTAGCCTAAAGTAGATTTAGGCCATAACAGGAGGCACGGGGAAATATCAAACATGATCAGGGTTGTAACATGCTATAATATCAATGGAATTCTCTCTCCTCCCTTAGGCCATTCCCTTGAGGTGTATTTATACTTCCTCAAATTAGTTATTTCAGTTGAGAAACAGTTTGGCCACGGGCTGAGGTAGTTAAGTTACTGGAAAAAACCATAAACCCCACCCAATTAATAGGGAGTTTATTATTTTTTTAATATTTTAAATAGTATACACGGTTCAGATACGGGTGGACCCACATCTGCATGCAGAAAATTCTGGGCAGACTTGCATATGGAATTCAAAATGCTATTTTTAAAGAATTTTTACCAAGTCTGAATGGAAGGGTTTCCCAAGGCCAATGCATAAGTCATCAAGTATATAGAGGTGATAAAATATGCTATAACATATGCCCCTTAATATATGAGGTCAAAAAGGGTACATGATGGCTGAAATGTATTATGTGCATAAGAAATAATCTTGCGAGGATTAGAGAGGACTTCACCAGATTTTAGCCTACCAAAAACCAGTGGAAGAGATCAGAAATAAAGCTCATATTTGAGGTGAGCATACCCATGCTTAGTGAAAGAAAATCATGTTCGCATATATAGTATGGAGCGGATCCAATATGTTACAAGTATAATTGAACTGTAAAATACATATTGAATCATATGATCACTGCCCGAAAGTAGATATCAAAATCATGTTCATGTTGTTAGCACCCTGTAATTAGCAAGATTGGAAAAGTCCAACTGTAGAGGTAACATCATACCACTTTGGGATTCAAGGATATAGCCCTCCTGAATCCAGAGAGGGATCTCTCTATAAATGAGTTAAAATATGTGATCTTCAAAGGTTGCAATTGTGATATTAGGCTAGTTATGAAGAGCATGGGTTTGATTTGTTTGTTTTTGGTTGGGCAAAGACATGATGAAGATGAAAGGCAGTTCTAAATAAAGGGTGAAAATGTATGCAATGAAGGAATGATTCAGTTGACAGAAAAGGGCAAAGACAGTTTTAACCCATTGGGCTATGGAGTCATAGGAGGATTTAATTGGATAGCAAGATTCAAGAAGGATCCATGGGGAAAGTTACTTATATCAAAGGATCTTTTAAAGTGATTTTATAGAATGAAACAGATAAGAAGTGAAAGACCAAACCAAAGGAAGGACAAAGCACAGTCTAAGATCAAGTAAGTACTTTTAAACTAGCTTGCTTTCAACATGTACTTAAGGGGAAACATAAAAGTATTTTTGTTGATTAGGTAAGTGCTTTTAAACTAGCCTGCATTGAAGTACTTTACATCAGAAACATTTAAAAAAAATAGCTCGAACTTCTTAAGATCAGGTAAGTGCTTTTAAACTAGCCTGCTTTCAGCATATTCAATAAGGAAACACATATGATAATCACAAAGAGCAATATAGATTAGGGAAGTACTTTTAAACTAACCTGCATTAATATACTCTAAGGAAAACACAAGGAAGGCTCGTTTTAAAGAGCAATCTAGATCAGGGAAGTACTTTTAAACTAACCTGCATTAATATACTCTTCAAAGAGAACATTCAAATGAAGAAAACATAGAAGTAAAGCTTTCAGTAAGAGTAGGGTACCGTGGAGAGTACATCCTAACTCTATGTTTTCTGCTCTTTATCAGAGAAATTGAACAGAGTGAAAACATTAAGCAAAATAACAATTAACAGTAAGGAGCACATCACCATTGACATAATTGAGGATTCCATGAATCAGCAGCTTGTATTGATGTTCAAACTAGTTACAATCTGCAAGCCCGGTGGGTCTCTACAGCTTTGAAATTCTCATATCAGCTTGTGTATCTTTTAGTTACAAGATAGGGCATCAGTAGCTTCAGAATAACCATTACATGCATTCAGATGTCTAGAGACCAACATTTTCTCATCTTCTATAACAGTATTTATAGAAGAATGAAGAGGTGGGAGGATTTCCCAGGGGTCAAGTATTATCAATTATGCAATTAATGCAATTCCTGGCCTTTGGGAACTAGGCAAGGCATAAGGTGGGAATATAATCGTTTATAACTCTACTTCATAACTCTGTTTGTGTCATTCGAGGCCAAATGATTGAAAAGACCTGCTTCTCGACTGTTCTTCAACTTCCAGAATGGTTTTGCCGACAATTAGAGATAAGATTCTTTGATTTTCATTAATTGTTTGGCGATCTTTAATTTCTGCGAGGCTGCTGGTGTCTTTTGGAGCTATGGAGGGTTCAATTAGCCTCTTTTTATGGTGGTGGAGGCTTTCTCGGCTTGACAGATGTCTTCATCGTTCCCAAAACACCTTTTAATTAACTTGAAATTTGTGTTTTGGTCTTCAAACGTCCTGTTTCTGGTATATTTTATCTTCGGCACTGATACTCTTTAACGGTGCCCAATTTAACTACATTTTCTGGTGTGCAGGGCTGCGCAGGGTTATATGGCATCAATGCCTCATGAAACACTGATGAAAACGTGAATTTTCACCCCGTGGCTGATTTCCTTTGACAAATCAAAAGAGGGACGGTCGTCACCCTCATCTTTCGAATTTCCTTCTGAATATAGCGGAAAACGTTAAACCCTGCAAAATACAAACGAAAGTTATGAAATCCTGCGTTTATAGGTTAAACTGCATTGGAGGTTATGCGGAGGAAGCAGGGTCATGGGATCATGGAGCGGGGGTGCAAATCGACGGCGAAGATGCAGCGGCGGGATGTAATGGGCAAAACCTTTGTAAACCACGAAATATATCATTTTCGATTTTAGAAAGGAAAAAAGTGTTTTTATATGAAAGGCGAGGGTATCATATGGTGGGCCCGGCGAGATCGATCACAAATCGAAAAAGGTGGAAAATGCGATGACGGATTTATGCGACGGAAAGAAAATGCGATATTGCAATTTGCGATGAGCGTTGGGGAAAAATGTGATTGGCGTGGTCGCATCGCAAATATTTGCGATACAATCAGATCGCATCGCAAATATTTGCGATGGATCAAACTGTTTAAACAACGAAACATGCGATTTACGATATGCGATGGATCGCATCGTAGAAACTTGCGATGAGCCTTTTTAGATAAAACCGCAATTCCGCGATTTGCGATCTGCGATGAGCGCTTCTAGAGTTAGCGCTTGGTTTTCTATGCATTTTTCATGGTTTTTCAATGGAAATGGGGGTTATGGCAAAGCTAAAGAGTGAGTCTTTTAACTTTGTAAAAGTGTTTTTTCATGAGGGAAAGAGAAGAAATCATGAAAACAAGGGGGATTTTATGGAGGAAAAGGAGAGCAGATAAAGGTTTGACAAGGGGGAAAATGAAGGTCTTGCAGCAGTCTTTTTTATGAAATCAGCAGAATTTCTGAGTATAACAATGGGAATAGTAAATGAAGATTTGGGACAGAGGCATGAAGCCTTAAAGAGACTTCAAGAGCCAACAATTTTTAGTGATAAATTTGTTCCTTGGAGGCTCCAAAAAGTTTTAGCCACCTTTTGGTATAACAAAATATTATAGGTGGCTAACAGTGGCTCCACTTGGGGGATGGTGCCTTCTTGAAGGCATCAAGAATTCAGACTTGATTTCTCTGGGAGGCTGACTTGTGCTTGATCCATTTATTTTCTCTGGGGTGCTGACCAGGTTCCTCAACCTTTGAATTTCTCTTGCTCTGCTTCTGAAAAATAATCATCAGTCATGAAAGATAAATGGATTTCATCAATACAACTTTCTGCCTACCCAACCCTACTAATCTAACATTTTTTCTTCATCAGAGTGCACTTGGATTGGAAAACTATTTTCACCACATTTTATTCTTTTGAATGCATAAAAACTAATCTAATTCTACTCCTTATTTCTCCCTGAACTCAAATTAAATAGTTGAGCTCAGATATTTCTCTACCTAATCTACTGTCTTTTGGGATTAAGTTGTCCAACAGACTTTCATTCTCTAAATTCTACAACAAAAATTTAAAAACAATCAAGTCAAGATTAAGCTGTTTGACTTGCTATGATCTATGGCATAAAAACAAGCTGCACATAGACATTATTTTGCATGAATTTAAATAAAAACTGAAAGTTTTAAGATCTGAAATTTCAAAGCAGTTCATCCATCTTTTTACAGCTCTATTTTGAATTCTGTTTGAGTTATCCTTTCCTTTCCTCTGGTTCAGATTTTGAGTTGATTAGAACCAGATTTGCATTCTTATTTGACTTAGAATTTGAAACATATTTGAGTCATTCTTCTTGGAAGCTTAGTTTCAGGTTTTGAGCATGTTTGAACCTTTGATTTCCATCCTAACCTATCTACTGATAAGCCAAGATTAAACAGTTTGGAAAATCAAATTCACTATCCTATCAGCAGTAAATTTAGAACTAGTTAGTCAAGATTAAACTGTTTGACTAACTAGGAGTATGTTTTTCAGGAGTGGAATTTGAGCTTGCACACTTTCAAAATTATTTCTCTTTTTTGGCATGGGGCTCTGCCTTTATTGTTTTTACAATCTGCCCTCTTTTCGTTCTTTTCTTTGTTTTTGTATATTTTTTTTTCTTTTTTGTGAAACTGAATAAAGCAATGATATTTATAATGGAAATGAAAGCTTTAAAATCAGACTTAGCAGTAGTAGTGTTTAAGGACCCTGCCATTGACAGGACCCCCAAACAGATCTGTGCCATCTAGCTCTTGCAGAAAATAGGCATTAGGACCAGTGGTGGACTGAATGTTGTAAGGACCTTGCCACAAAATATCAAACTTGCCATGTTTGCCATTCTCCTCTCTTCTGGAGTCCCATCTGAGTACCTTATCTCCAATGCTGAAATCACAAGCCTTTGTTCTTTTGTCAAACAACTTCTTTATATTTTCTTGCACCTTTTGAGCTCTGTTGTAAACCTCTTCTCTTGCCTGCTGCAGATCTATTGTCTCATTGATCCTCCTTATCATGCTGCCTTCTTCTGACTGTATTTCTTGGACTAATTTTATCACTGGTACACCCAGGCTGGTAGGAAATACTGCATCTGCTCCATAAACAAGTTGGTAAGGGGACATTCCAATGGATTTCTTTGTGGTCAATCTGTCTGCCCATAGAGCATGCACCAACTTTTTATTCCATGATTTTTTATTTTCCTCCAGCATCTTCTTGATGATAGTCACCAAAATTTTATTTGATGATTCAGCTAACCCATTACCTTGAGGGTAATAAGTAGTAGAATAGTGTAATATGATACCTGTGACAAAACTCAATCATTTTTTTAGAACAAAAGCAGCAGCATTATCAGTAATAATCTTTCTAGGGCATCCGAATCTAGACAAGATATGGTCTTCAAGGAATTTTATAATGACAGAATCGGTGGCATTCCTAGAAGGGATGGCTTCAATCCATTTTTTGAAGTAGTCAGTGGCTGTGAGAATCCATTTGTGTTGGGCAGATGAAGCAGGATGGATTTCTCCTATGAAATCTAGGCCCCATTGTTGGAAAGGAGCTTCAACAATGATAGGTTGTAATGGTAAGGGAAGGAGCTTTCTTTTGCCCTCGAATATTTGGCATTTATGACAGGCAACTATCATTTTATGGATATCTTGGAAGAGGGTGGGCTAGTAATAGCCAGCTCTAAGGATTTTATTGGCCGTGGTTTTCCAGTAGAGATGACCTCCACACTCTCCCTCATGGAATTCATGCTTGATCCTCTCTACATCCACTTCAGGCAAACATTTAAGTAATAAACCATTAGCAGTTTTCCAATACAAACATTCATTTAAAATGCAATAGTTCCTAGCTTTCAACTTTAAAAACCTTGCCTTTATTTTTGATAAATCAGGAGGAGCATTAAGATTTGTAAGTACATACAAGATGTCAGCATACCAAGGTGAGTTTTGGAACTGCTCTTCCACAGTGGGAGAAGATAATTCTTCCTGTTCATCCAAGGCATCTACCATGTTAATTTCAAGGGCTTGTAGATTAGATTCAGCCATTAATTGAGCTAAGCCCTGACCTTTAATGAGTTTTGTGGGTTTGATCTCCAAATCATACTCTAGGATTGCAGCAATCCATTTGCCCCTCTTTCCATCTGGGTCTTGAGACAGGATGTCTTTTACCACTATGTTAGGCACATAAGCAATGGTGTGGGAATGAATAATATACACCCTAAAGTCCTTTAAGGCCTTTACCAAAGCATAGGCTTGTTTTTCCATTATGTTATACTTCAAGGGTGCATCTCTTAAAGCCTTGCTGAAAAAAGCCATAGGTTGTTCCTGTCCCTCTGAGTTTTTCTGCAATATGACTGCAGCCACTGTATGTTCTGAGGCAAAGGAAAAAATAAGGAAATCTTTTGAAAAGTCTGGGTTGATCAAGACTGGTGCCCGGGTGAGTGCATGTTTTACCAATTCGAAGGATTTTTTGGCTTCTACAGTCCATTTTATTCCTACACTCTTTTTGAGCATATTAGTCATGTTCCTAAGGAGCTCTGCTAAGTTGGGAATGAACCTCCTCAAGAAGTTAATCTTTCCAATAAAGGACTGCAGTTCTTTTATGTTCCTTGGGTGGCTAATCTGTAGTATTCCCTCAACTCTTTTTGGATCTATTTTAATTCCATTTTCTGATATAATATGGCCAAGGAGTTTACCCTCTTGTAGGCCAAATACTGTCTTTTTGGGATTTAAAGATAGCCCAAATCTCTTGCATTTTTCAAAGACCTTCCTTAGATGTTTAAGGTGCTCTTCATCGGTTTTGGAATAAACTGTTATGTCATCAAGGTAAATTACAATGAAGTGCCCTATTTCTTCTGAAAATGCAATGTCCATGGCCCTTTGGAAAGTGGCCCCAACATTCATTAGTCCAAAAGGCATCTTCACATACATGAAAGTGCCCCAAGGAGTGGTGAAAGCTGTTTTGAGTTGGTCTTCTGGGAGTACTAAAACTTGGTTATATCCTGAAAAACCATCTAACAGAGAAATCCTCTTTGAACCAACTACCTTCTGTAGAATGTGTTCCATTTTGGGCAGAGGATAATTGTCTTTTAGGGAGGCTCTGTTAAGGTTTCTGAAATCAATGCAAAGTCTTATTTCTGCTGTCTTTTTCATCACAACTACAAGATTAGAAACCCAATCTGAAAACCTCAC
Source organism: Pinus albicaulis (assembly GCA_034641835.2). Lineage (NCBI taxonomy): Eukaryota > Viridiplantae > Streptophyta > Pinopsida > Pinales > Pinaceae > Pinus > Pinus albicaulis. Next base: position 50,348 of record JAXQQM020064611.1, on the reverse strand, counting down.
AGGCACAATGATTCCTGCCTCATACATTTTCTTGATTTCCTTTTCCACTAGAGGCAGCTGTATTGGATTAATTCGATGCAGTTTTTGCTTAAAGGGTTTTTTTTTTTCTCTCAAAGGAATCTTGTGCTGGATGATTTCTGTATCATAGGCTTTTAAGTCTTGATAGCTCCAGGAAAACACATCGACAAAGTCTTTAAACAAGTCAATGTATTTCTTTTTGATGTTTGATGGCAAGGACCTAGCTAATTTAATTATTTTGGGCTGATCCTCAGTGCCTATGTTGCATTCTTCGACCTCAGACTCTGTATATTCCACTGTGGGTTTCTTTTCCACGTCATTATAATCAAACAGGTCTTCTAATGGTGCTAGCCCCCTAGGTATGTTCTTGTCCTTTGCTGACAATACCTCAATGTCTTCATTTTCTGTGTCCTCGTATTCTTTAGTATGAGTTTCGAGTTTGTTAGTTAACATGTTGATTTCTACGGGACAAGATGGTTCTTCTTCTTTAGGGGGTTGTTTGTTTAGGCAGTCTTCATCGGATTTAGAATCTGAATCAGATGATTCAAACTCATTCCTGCCAAGCAGGAAATCCTCTATCTGTTTGTCGTCCTCAAAGACCTGCCAATATTTTTTATTATCAGGCACAACTGGTCTAAATTTCATCTGAGTCGTGCAGTCTTTAATTTCATATGGGGCTAAGCATGTCCTAGCGGCAAAGGCTAAATTGTGTGCGGAAATATTTCGTTTTCTTGGGACAAAAATCAATTTGGACTCCTCAAAAGTTTTCAAAAGGTCGATGACATCGTTTCGATAGGCTCTAAGTCTAGGATGGTTTGCATTATACTCCCCATTGACTTTCCTAATCACTAATTTTGAATCCCCATGGACATTGATTCTTTTGGCTCCTAACTTTTTCAACAGATGCAAGCCTAAGATAAGAGCTTCATACTCGACGATGTTGTTAGAACACTGAAAGTTTAATTTGCAGGAAATGCATTCTGTGTGATTGTTTTCAGTGTTAATAATCCAGACACCCGCACCAGCAGTGCTCTTAGTGCATGACCCGTCAAAGTACATAGTCCACAGAGGACCGTTTTCGGTTTCATCTTGATTAGTGCCCTCGTCAACTAACGTGCTCTCTGATTGTTGTTGAAAATCAGCACTTAGTTGAATTGGTTTCGAGTTCTTAGGTTTTTCACTGTGTTGAAGGTTGCTGTCTTGATTTTCAAGTTTTAAGGGCGATGGGAAGATATCCCATGGCTCAAGATCTTTGTTTGGTTTACTAATGCCTTGCCATGTATCAAACTGTTTTGACATTTCTGAGTTGTGTTTCTCTTTCTCGCCATCGGCAATCAATCCTGTTAAAGTGACTGATTCAGTAAGTGTGTCGTCATTATGTTATGTTCTGAGATCTAGAAGATGTTGTGCTGGATCTTGTTCCTCAAGATTTTCATGGAGTTGAAGAAGAGGGGCAGTTTGTTGTTTGCCATCTTGGCTATGTTCATTCAGGTGGGTTGTTTCAACGCACTGTTCGAAGGTTTCTATCTCGTTTTCTTCCGTCTCTAGAACTGCATTCATTTCTAGATTTGGGGTTTCTAACCATTCGGCTGAGTCGCTGTCTTCTAGCTCTGGCTTATTTGAAGGTTCGTCATTATAAAGGATAAATGAATCCAGGTCAGTATGGACAGAGTAAATGGGGGAATTTTCAGGCTTCTCTGGGGTACTGACCATGAATTTCAAGTGTGCCTCTCTGTATAGTCTTCTAAGCTGGCTAAAGACAGGGATAGAAGCATATGTTCCATCCATCTGCATTGTACCTTGCAGCTTGGCACCCCATGATCTTGATAACAACATGCCATACTTAGGGGGCACATCAGCCACTACAACATCCATAACCATGCACTTGGCTAGGATTTGAGTCAAACTCACACAAAGGTCTTTGATTAGGCCAAGGCATTTCACTCTGGTAGAGTCAAAAGAATATAATTCCTTGTAAGGTCGTGTTATTTCTAGCCCTAGCCTTTCCATTATCACTTTTGGCATAAGGTTGTGTGAGGCTCCAGAGTCATGCATAGCATTATGCAAGATTTTTTCATGGACATTTAGGCTGACATAGAAAGGGGGTACTACCCCTTCTTGAAATTTACCTTCAATTTTAGGACCAAAAATAAGCTCTGGCTGGTCATCATTAAAATTGACTGTGTCATTACTATACTCAATATTTAAAGCTTTCAGAATTTGGGCTCTATATGCATGCTGGGTAGCTAACTCAGTCAAAGGAACAGAGATTTTGATCTTTGAAATTTCCTGCTCTAGGCTGAAAGGAATTTGACTCTTTAAAGTGTTGGTTTCAGTCTTAGTAGCTGTCAATTTCTCAGCAACATCAATTTGCTGACTTGTTCTATTTACACTTGACAAAACGGTTTTCACAGGAGTACTAGCTGAGATGTTAGTACTACTAATGTCTGCACTTTGTTTTTCATTGTTTTGAGTGCTTTTCTCTTTACCTTTATCAGAATTCACAGTCACTGTTTTATCCTTCTGTTTGACAACTTTAGGCTTAGTTACAGGGCTGTTTTGTGAAGATTTGTCAGAGGTTTTGGAGTTGGGGGTTTGTTGACTGGTTTTGCTTCTAAGGTCATATTCTTTTTTAGACTCTATGACAACATTTTGCATGTCTTGATAATAATTTTCATCATCATCTCTTGTGTCAACATGAGGTGTATATAGTCCTTGTGTTCTATCATAATGAATCTCACAGTCATCATTATCTACCCCTAACATGTTGACATCCTCTTCTTCTGTTATCTCATCTGCTTCCTCAACCTCACTTACGAAGTTTTGATGAAAGGGAGGGGTGATATGTTGGTCATCTTCCCTAAGTCGGTTTGGAGGTTGATTTCTTCTAAAATTCTGGCCCTGGTTCTGGTTTCTGTTCTGAGAGGCAGTTCGGTTTTGACTAGCTTGTGTTCTCTCAAGAATGCTCATTTTCTTCATCATTTCCTCCATCATTTTCTCCATTTTTGAGTTTGAAGTGGAAGGTGTGGACTCCTCTCTAAAAGAAACTCTCTTCTCAACCTTCATTCTTGCTCTCTTCTCCATTAAATTGACTTCCACCGAAAGAGCACCCCTTTGCATATCTTCAAGAGTTGCAAAGTCTCTTTCTCTTAGCGAATAGGTCATGTCAGAGTCAAACCCTTCAGGAAACTTGTTTAAAGCTGAGCCCTATGGAGGTTTTAGTTCTGGGGGAAGTGCATTATAGATACTATTGAATCTAGTACAATAAGCTTGTACACTTTCCCCAGTGTTTCTATGGAGGTTGTTGTAATCAGCAAGGATTTGAAGGGGATTCTTCTTTACTTCCCATTTGTTTAAGAATGTTTGATGGAAGGCTTGGAGATCATTGATACTATGAGGGGCTAGACCTTTGAACCATTTTCTTACTTCTCCCCCCAGACTTTGAGCAAACAATCTAAGCTTGACAGAATCATTATCAATTTCATTTCTGTCAAAGTAGTCATTCATCTTATCCACATGTTGTGATGCAGTTGTAGCATTTTTATCATCATATAATGGAATTTTGGACTGATAGTCCTGTGGAAGATTGACTAGGGGTACAGGAAGGACTAAAGGAGCATACCATGCAGCCATGGCAGGTGGTGGAGGTGGATTTACAAGAGGGACCGTAGGCTGGAGTGGAGTGGATGGACCAGGAATAGATTTCTGAGCTGATCTTGGATGAGAGAGACCTAGGTTGTTAAGGAAATGTAAGTCAGGAGGTGTGGTTTCTCTACCACCAGGATGTTCACTTGTCTCAGGAGATGAAAGTGAAGACTCAGAATCTAGCTGATCTAAATCGCCAAGAGACCTGGTTCTAAAGGGATTTACTAGGTCATCTTGTGATTGTTGTAGAGCTGAAAGATTTTCTGGGACAAAATTAGCTCTCAAGGGTGATCTGAAAACAGTTGATAATTTAATCCTAGGAGACTTCCGAAGGATGCTTTCTGGGTCATAAACTATTTCAGGTGGATCTGGGTCAGGATGGGCTCTAGTGTGAATCTTTCTAGGAGCCACTATGCTGTATTTTTTAGACCCTAATAACAAGAAAAGTTCAACTAGGTATGACAATCTTTGAGAGGTTAACTAATCTGTTTTACACAAATTTCAATCCTATAGTCCTCTGACTGAGTTTGAAGGATAGTATAGCGATGAGGGTTCTTCCCAGTGGAGTCTTAAGGTCTGTTCAGGATTGTTGAGTCGCCAAGTGGAAGTTTTTAGCTCCTTTTCAGAGGTAAAAGGTTTTATGGTCCACTACCATGTTTATTAGATACCAATCTGAAATATTTTTGGGTTTTCTGAGTTATTGTGGTTGTATGGAAACTAAAGAGTTTATAAAAGCTGGCCAAGCAACTATGAACTCAAAAAGGTCCCCAGTGGAGTCGCCATTATGTTAGGACCCTGTAATTAGCAAGATTGGCAAAGTCCAACTGCAGAGGTAACATCATACCACTTTGGGATTCAAGGATCTAGCCCTCCTGAATCCAGAGAGGGATCTCTCTATAAATGAGTTAAAAGATGTGATCTTCAAAGGCTGCAATTGTGATATTAGGCTAGTTATGAAGAGCATGGGTTTGATTTGTTTGTTTTTGGTTGGGAAAAGACATGATGAAGATGAAAGGCAGTTCAAAATAAAGGGTGAAGATGTCTACAAATGAAGGAATGATTCAGCTGACAGAAAAGGGCAAAGACAGTTTTAACCCATTGGGCTATGGGGTCATAGGAGGATTTAATTGGACAGAAATATTCAAGAAGGATCCATGGGGCAAGTTACTTATATCAAAGGATCTTTAAAGTGATTTTATGGAATGAAACAGATAGGAGGTGAAAGACCAAACAAAATGAAGAACAAAGAACAGTCTAAGATCAAGTAAGTACTTTTAAACTAGCTTGCTTTCAACATGTACTTAAGGGGAAACATAAAAGTATTCTGAGATCAGGGAAGTACTTTTAAACTAGCCTGCATTGAAGTACCTTCAGTGAGAAAACATTTAAAAACAGTCTGAACAACTTAAGATCAGGTAAGTGCTTTTAAACTATCCTGCTTTCGGCATATTCAATAAATAAAAACACATATGATGATCAAAAAGAGCAATCTAGATCAGGGAAGTACTTTTAAACTAACCTGCATTAATATACTCTAAGGAAAACACAGGGAATGCTCATTTTAAAGAGAAATCTAGATTAGGGAAGTACTTTTAAACTAACCTGCATTAATATACTCTTCAAAGGGAACATTCAAATGAAGAAAACATAGAAGTAAAGATTTCAGTAAGAGTAGGGTACTGTGGAGAGTATATCCTAGCTCTATGTTTGCGGCTCTTTATCATAGAAAGCGAACAGAGTGAAAAAATTAAGCAAAATAACAATTAACAGTAAGGAGCACATCACCATTGACATAATTGAGGATTCCATGAATCAACAACTTGTATTGATGTTCAAAACAATTACAATTAGCAAGCCCGGTGGGTCTCTACAGCTTTGAAATTCTCATATCAGCTTGTGTATCTTTCAGTTACAAGACATGGCATCAGTAGCTTCAGAATAACTATTACATGCATTAAGATGTCCAGAGACCAACATTTTCTCATCTTCTATAGCAGTATTTATAGAAAAATGAAGAGGTGGGAGGATTTCCCAGGGGTCAAGTATTATCAATTATGCAATTAATGCAATTCCTGGCCTTTGGGAACTGGGCAAGGCATAAGGTGGGAATATAATTGTTTATAACTCTACTTCATAACTCTGTTTGTGTCATTCGAGGCCAAATGATTGAAAAGACCTGCTTCTCGACTGTTCTTCAACTTCCAGAATGGTTTTGCCGACAATTAGAGATAAGATTCTTTGATTTGCATTAATTGTTCGGCGATCTTTAATTTCTGCGAGGCTGCCGGTGTCTTTTGGAGCTATGGAGGGTTCAATTAGCCTCTTTTTATGGTGGTGGAGGCTTTCTCAGCTTGACAGATGTCTTCGTCGTTCCCAAAACACCTTTTAACTAACTTGAAATCTGTGTTTTGGTCTTCAAACGTCATGTTTCTGGTATATTTTGTCTTCGGCACTGATACTCTTTAATGGTGCCCAATTTAACTGCATTTTCTGGTGTGCAGGGCTGCGCAGGGTTATATGGCATCAATGCCTCATGAAACACTGATGAAAACGTGAATTTTCACCCTGCGGCTGATTTCCTTTGACAAATCAAAAGAGGGAGGTTTGTCGCCCTCATCTTTCGAATTTCCTTCTGAATATAGCGGAAAACGTTAAACCCTGCAAAATACAAACGAAAGTTATGAAATCCTGCGTTTATAGGTTAAACTGCATTAGAGGTTGTGCGGAGGAAGCAGGGTCGTGGGATCATGGAGCGGGGTTGCAGATCGACGGCGGAGATGCAGCGGCGGGATGTAATGGGCAAAACCTTTGTAAACCACGAAATATATCATTTTCGACTTTACAAAGGAAAAAAGCGTTTTTATATGAAAGGCAGGGGTATCATATGGTGGGCCCGGCGGGATCAATCGCAAATCGCAAAAGGTGGAAAATGCGATGGCAGATTTATGCGACGGAGAGAAAATGTGATTGGAGGTTTTTGTTTCGTATCGCAAATATTTGCGATGGATCAAATTGTTTAAACAACGAAACATGCGATTTGCGATATGCGATGGATTGCATCACAGAAACTTGCGATGAGCCTTTTTAGATAAAACCGCGATTCCACGACTTGCGATCTGCGATGAGCGCTTCTAGAGTTAGCGCTTGGTTTTCTATGCATTTTTCATGGTTTTTCAATGGAAATGGGGGTTATGGAAAAGCTAAAGAGTGAGTCTTTTAACTTTGTAAAAGTGTTTTTTCATGAGGGAAAGAGAAGAAATCATGAAAACAAGGGGGATTTTATGGAGTAAAAGGGGAGCATATAAAGGTTTGACAAGGGGGGAAATGAAGGTCTTGCAGCAGTCTTTTTTATGAAATCAGCAGAATTTCTGAGTATAACAATGGGAATAGTAAATGAAGATTTGGGACAGAGGCATGAGGCCTTAAAGAGACTTCAAGAGCCAACAATTTTTTGTGATGAAATTTATTTTCCTTGAGCTCAAAATTTTAGCCACTTTTTAAGTATAATAAAATGTATAGGTGCATACAGAGTGTATTCTTTTGTTAATTATATGAGAAACCCATAATGTTTTAATAATACAATAGAGAATATGGTCAGAACAATTTAGAATTATTCTAGCTCTAGATAGATTTGTTTGTAGCTTTGTAGTTTGGGATAAGTGTACTGTGGGTAGCAGAATTTAGAGATTGTAGATATTAAGGGTTGAAAACAAAATAGCCGTTTTATTTATATAAATGATCTTTGAGATTTAAAAAGAGGAAAAACGAGTGAAATAGAATAGAGAGGAGGAGTGAGGCAGGCAGCTTATGTAAGCCTCAGGAAATTGTAAGACCATTCATGTTGAATATCGTAGGCGAGTTATGAAAGTGATTTGGTTTGTTTATAGCAAATGTTTTTCAAAGTTATATGTGTTGATCAATTGACCAATTACTGGTGAGGTTTCAAATGGAAGTACCCATATGTATTATTGATGTAATTATAGATTTAAAATTGATTTTATAAATCTGAGTGAGATCGATTATCCTATGAGAAGGATGGAAATCGAACTTTCAATTCTATATGGCAATACCACGCTTGAATTTGATAGGGAGACACTGAGTTCTTATTTCAAGCTTTGTAGACAAAAACTCTATACATAAGTTGGAAGAGTCGATGTTATTGATATTGGAATTTCAGTTGTTAATGGTAATGGTTTGCAGATAGTGCACAATTCGAAATGATTGCCAATAGTGATTGCCGAGAATCTGGTTGGAAATTCAAAAGCAGTCGATTATGAAATTAAAGACGTAATGTTTAATGTTTGATGAAAGAAGGAGCATGGTGTAATTTCAAAGTGGAACTTCAGCCTTTAAGGAAAGCACAGAAATGCTAAGAAGAACTACTCAGAAAAAATGCCAATTCAGATATAGCAACAGAACTTGTGTGGTGTTGGAGAAGGGGCAAGAATTCCGATCATGATAGCGCAGCAAATTTGAGAGCAGATTTAATTTGTGATCAGAATATCTTATGAATTCTGGGTTCGATTGATATAATTGAAAATCGATTCTAGCCTTATCATAATTTCAATTAACGATATTATTCTGAGATGTGAACACGGAGGAATGTAGAAAAGGAGAAGTGAGTTGAATCGTGATTGAGTGTAGATATTAAAGTTGACGGTGTTGGCTATTAATAAGGAAGGATATGTCGAAACAACGAGAGGGAATTAAAAGGATCAATTTTACAAGCGTTAGGGATGGTCGTGGTGATGAAGGCATTGACATAAAGATAACATGGATTGATAAAAGCTGACGATATTTTAAGAACAAAGGTGTAACGATGAGGTCTGCATTCATTCAGTCAGATGGAAGGTATGTTAATCGCCTGAGCCAGATTGTTGGACTTTAATTTTCTTTTAATCAAAGTAAAATATGATTGAATGTTAATTGTTAGCGCCGGCATTTGTTTTAAGCCTGAGTCATGCAAATGCAATGAAAGGTCGATGAGACTTGAATGAGGTAAAGGCGCAACTGAATCTGCGTAAGTGCTCATGGAGTGGTACATTGGTACATTATGATCGAATGCTTTTATTTTAGTTGGAATAATACATGAGGGTTTGTTGGTGTTGGGAACTTAATTTCATCTGGAAAATATTTAATTGGGTGCATAGCTAAATGATATGCATTGGTATAATTTTGCCAAATCAAACTCTTAAGCAGATGGTGGATATGCATAAATTGGGGATCCATGGTTATTGAAATGAAATTCATAATGTTGAAACATTTTCCTTACATGATAGGCATGGGGGAGGTTTAATCACTTAAAGAGTTGATTGTTGGGTTGAATTAAACCAAATTCATTTTAATTAAAGTCTCTTATAAGACTGTTGAACAGCTTTCAATTGAGGAACAACTTTGGGAATGAGAATGATTGGGTTTATAGAAGAATGGATGTATGTGATGATATGTTTGAAGAGCTTCTGCATATGAGCATTGGCGGTATCACTTTAAAATCATAGGAAAATGATGGTTAAGATGAAGATCTACGAATGACGATAATTGCCCGGAATAGGAGATTTTATATGGGCAGTTACTGAGTTGAATTCTTAGATACACAGTGTGAGAAGATTTTGGGTTTTTGCAGGTTGGCCCTGCATCATTTTTGGTATCAGAGCTGGAATAGCTCTGTGTGAGGATTCAAGTTTTTTTTAATTGAGTTAATTGCATGCGATGAATGAATATCTGATTTGAAGCTAATGAAGATTGCAGCACAGAGATGCAGTGCAGTTGAGGAATGAAGCAAGATCAACAGGATCTTGAAAGCTGAGTTTGTAGTTTATATTTAACTCTGGTTTGAAGACTGTTTGCAGAATTTGGTTGTAGGCATAGTGAAGAAATCTTAGCAGGAAGAAGCAAATCACAGTTGGAGTGAAGTGATGAAAGAGTCCGACATGGATTCTAAGAGAGAGTGGTAGAACCTAAAGATTCAACAGAGGTTGAATGAAAAGGACAAGTGTGTGTTTGAAAGTTGTAGATGAGAGAATCCTGAAGGAGCAGTGGAGAAATGCTCGAGAAGGTTCCAGCAGAGGACCGGTGATTACCAAAAGACCAGATCCAGAGGAAGGGATTGGTGAGGTAAGTGGCAGCAGAAGAGTTTACTGTTGCAGAAGCTTGGTGCAACTCATGAGTAAGAAACTCATGGTGAAGGAGAAAATGACTATTGAAAGTCATAAAGGATAGAGCAGAGGTTCAGAGAGAGGCCACAGTGGAAAGGAGGAGAATAAAAATGCCAAGGTAAATGGCATAAGACAATAGTTGACTGATGACGATTATGAGAAACAGAAAGCTGAGATAACAGTCCATCTCGAGTTATTGATGGAATTGTTACAGGAAAGTGTGAAATACTAGAGACATGGTTGGCTAATGAGGAAGAGAGTGAAATGGCAGAGGCTACAACAGAAAAGAGATCGACAGATAAACATGCAGTTAACAGAAGAGCTGAAGAAGTTGAAGCAGATGATGGATGTACTGTTGAGACGTGAAGAACTCAGAGCAGCTGAGTTGAAAGTAGAAGTTTCCATTGATGAAACATAGGAAGAGATCATTGATGATTTCTTGAGTTACTGGGCAGATCCAGATCAATTGGATAATGTGAAATCTTGTATTTTTGTAGGTGACAATTGTGATGTGATTACAGGTGTTGAGGAGGATGCGCAATCTTGTGAAGCTATCACAAGCATGGAAAAGAATATTTCGGGAGATAAGTACTTTGAAGAAGAAAGCCGTGATGATTTTGCTGTTACAGTATAAGAGGAAGTTCATGTGAATGAAGAACAGGATCAGCTGGAAGAGTTGGTATATGAACCGACAGTTGAGACTGTTGAAACTTGTAGTTTTCAAACTGAAAAGTTGTGTATGAATGCAGGGACTGTAAGTGATGGTGATGTTATGCTTCAGCAATGCCATAGAGAAATTGCATTGTTGGAATATTTTTTGGAGAATTCAGAGTATGACAGGGAGATTGCAGCAGGAGAAAGAGTTCATTTCAGTGAAAACAAAGATATCATGGAGGCATATGATGTACGAGAAATACTGGTTGATAGTCTTGAGAGTTCTTCAGATAATTCTTTGGCAAGAGAGAATCAACATACTAATGTGCTGATAGTGAAGGAGAATTCAGGACAGCATACTAAAATGCTGGCAAAGGGAGAAAAGGCACTGAGGCCTTATGATTTTTATTCTAACAAGTGTTTTGTGAATGCAGGTATGATTGTAGGTGTTGAAGAACATTTGACTCAGTTGAGCAGTCAAATGAAGAAGAAAGAAGATAATTATGTGGAAACATCTAATCCATGGGATGAGGACATTATGTTGCTGGAAATGATGCTGAATGATCAGAATTCAGTGCAGAAAGAATCTCAATTGTAGAAATTGGAAATGCAGATGCAGACATATGAAGATAGCAGAAAGGAGTACACAATGTACCAGTTCAGTAAGTTGTTGATAGGAGGAGGCAGAGAAGAAGTTTTCCGTTGCAGAAAACAAGAGGGCATGGATGATTGGGTGGCAGTACATACGGAGCAAGCAAGAAGTCAGCAAGTGACAATAAAAATTGAATGAGTAAGAACTGACCAATCCGTCTTAGCTCAGCAGGTAGCAAGAAATCAGCAGTTTGAAGATTTATTGGACAGAGAAATTGAATTAATCAGAAGAATCATGGTGAAAGTATCTCAGAGGAAGATATCAGCAGGAAAGAGGAAGAGAAGCATCAGCAGCCAAATGAAGACAGAGACAGATTGTGAAGGTGCAGCAAGTGGAACAAGACAGCACAAGATATAGAGACATGGAGAAAAGCAGCATACGACAGCATATATAGATGATATGTTGCAGAACAAAGTGTGGGATCTAGGCGGACAAAGACTTGATTTGGAGATCATGGTGAATTTCTACCTTGGGAGTCTGATGCAGGAGCATTAACTCAGAAAAATACCTTGTATTTTTTATTAAACCTATGGGTTTCATGTTTTTAATTTCATGTAAATATTAATATTATTTTTGAGTGATTAATTATATTTTTAATTAATTATATGTGAGAATTTGTAAATGTTTCCAAACAACTGGAAACATGAGAGAAATTAGTCTTGAGATAATTTAGAATTAATGATGGAGCCTAAGATAGATTTAGTTGCAAGGTTTTAGGGATAAAGATCTAGACTTTAGGGTTGTTGAGAGATTTGGGGATTTGTTCAAATATTAAAGGGATTGAACTCAAAATAGTGCATTTTTAATTTGTATAAATTGATATGAGTTCAAAGGCAAAAGAGAGAAGGTAGAATAGAATAGAGAGGAGAAGGTGAGGCTTGGATAGCCCAAGCTTGTAAGCCTCCGGGCAATTGTAAGGCCATTAATGGTGAATATCCGGCAAAGACAATAGTTTTTAAGTGATTTCAGTTTGTTTATATGAAAGTGTTTTTTTCCAAAGTTATATGTGTTGATCGATTGAACAATTTCTGTAATTGAGGTTTCAAATGGAAGTACCCATATGTATTATTGATGTAATTATAGATTTAAAATTGATTTTATAAATCTGAGTGAGATCGATTATCCTATGAGAAGGATGGAAATCGAACTTTCAATTCTATATGGCAATACCACGCTTGAATTTGATAGGGAGACACTGAGTTCTTATTTCAAGCTTTGTAGACAAAAACTCTATACATAAGTTGGAAGAGTCGATGTTATTGATATTGGAATTTCAGTTGTTAATGGTAATGGTTTGCAGATAGTGCACAATTCGAAATGATTGCCAATAGTGATTGCCGAGAATCTGGTTGGAAATTCAAAAGCAGTCGATTATGAAATTAAAGACGTAATGTTTAATGTTTGATGAAAGAAGGAGCATGGTGTAATTTCAAAGTGGAACTTCAGCCTTTAAGGAAAGCACAGAAATGCTAAGAAGAACTACTCAGAAAAAATGCCAATTCAGATATAGCAACAGAACTTGTGTGGTGTTGGAGAAGGGGCAAGAATTCCGATCATGATAGCGCAGCAAATTTGAGAGCAGATTTAATTTGTGATCAAAATATCTTATGAATTCTGGGTTCGATTGATATAATTGAAATTCTATTCTAATATTATCATAATTGTAGAATGATGTTTTAATATATTTATGTAGATGTGAACTATGGAGGAATGTACGAAAAGGAGAACTGAGTTGAATCTGTGATTGAACGCAGATATTAAAGTTGAAGCGGAAAATTCACGTGCAAGAGCAGATATGTCAGAACGCAGAGAATTAAAGGATCAAGTTTGCGCAGCATTACGGATCGAATGACTGGTGATAGAAGTGACGACATAAGATGCGCTATAGTTGATAAAACTGAAAACGATGGCCCAAGAATGAAGGTGTAACAATGAGGTCTGCATTCATTCAGTCAGACAGAAGGTATGTTAATTGCCTAAGCCAGATTGTTGGACTTTGATTTTCTTTTAATCAAAGTAAAATATGATTGAACGTTAATTGTGAGTGCCGGCATTTGTTTTAAGCCTGATTCATGCAAATGCAATGAAAGGTCGATGAGAATTGAATGAGGTAAAGGCGCAACTAAATCTGCATAAGTGCTCATGGAGTGGTACATTGGTGCATTATGATCGAATGCTTTTCTTTTAGTTGGAATAATACATGAGTGTTTTTTGGTGTTGGGAACTTAATGTCATCTGGAAAATATTTAATTGGGCGCATAGCCTAATGATATGCATTGGTATAATTTTGCCAAATCGAACTCTTAAGCAGATGGTGGATATGCATAAATTGGGGATCCATGGTTATTGAAATGAAATTCTTAATGTTGAAACATTTTCCTTACATGATAGGCATGGGGGAGGTTTAATCACTTAAAGAGTTTATTGTTGGGTTGAAATAAACCAAATTCATTTTAATTAAAGTCTCTTATAAGACTGTTGAACAACTTTCAATTGAGGAACAACTTTGGGAATGAGAATGATTGGGTTTATAGAAGAATGGATGTATGTGATGATATGTTTGAAGAGCTTCCGCATATGAGCATTGGTGGTATGACTTTATAATCATAGGAAAATGATGGTTAAGATGAAGCTCCGCGAATGATGATAATTTCCCGGAATAGGAGTTTTTATATGGGCAGTTACTGAGATGCATTCTTATATACACAGTGTGAGAAGATTCTGGGTTTTTGCAGGTTGGCCCTGCATCATTACAATGAACCAATGTAGTTCTCTTCCGATAGGATTTCCTCCATCAGGATACATACATACATTGAATAAAACTTCTCATATGATTTAATTTCATAGGGACACAAATATCCTTCCTACTGAATTTAAGTTGCTCCTTGACTGACACTGCTCTATGTAGATTCACTCTTTCTATGTTATTCTCTGCTGACCTTTGTCCTTTGCTATGTTCCTTTTATCTAATCCTAGTTACTGTGTCATATGCCAAGTCCTTTGCCACTTCCTTTGCCATCAATGACAATATTTCCAACAATATCCCCCTTTGGCATTGATGGCAATACTCTTCCTATGATTGTCTTATAGAAGCCCTTTGTTGCGTGTTCTCCCCCTTTGACATCAATGGAAAAGAGTTGATCAAGATCCTTTGAACCAACAATACCATGCTCCCCCTGAGATCATGTTGTTTCTTCAAACATAATATAACAAAATGAATTATAAATGCCAACAATGCATCCTTTTCATATGACCAATGCTCCCCCTTAGCTTGGGCATTCAGAGATGCCCAACAACACCTCACAACCAATTTAATATTCTGTATTTAAGTTGATCTTATCCTCTACATGGCAGAGACTACTCCCAGTTTCTGTCTGAGATATTTGAACGCTTCCCTGGGTAGAGGTTTCGTAAATATATCAGCAACTTGTTCTTTGGAGGGGACATACTCCAATTTCACCTTTTGTTCAAGCACTTTTTCACGTAAGAAGTGATATTTGATGGGAATGTGCTTGGTCTTGGAATGCATAACAAGATTCTTTGAGATACTGATAGCACTTGTATTGTCACACATAATGGAGATAGGAGGTGAACATTTGATTTGAAAGTCTTGTAAGGTTTGCATCATCCAGAGAAGTTGAGTGCAACATGATGTGGCAGCCACATATTATTCTGCCTGGCCGAGATAAGGCAATAGAGCTTTGCTTCTGCTAACCAAGATACTAACCTGTGGCCCCATATAGAATGCACCACCATTGGGTGCTTTTCCGACTTCATCAATACCTACCCAAATCTACATCATGTATGTGAAGAGTAAGATCAACATTCTTTGGATACCATAGTCCAAAGTCTTAAAGAGTTCCTTGTAGATATTTGAATATCTCTTTTCATGTCTTTTATGTAGACTCTTTGATTACTGAATCGTCCAACAATGCCAATCGCATGCATGATGTCTGGTCTTGTCCCAGTGAGATAAAGTAGACTTCCTATCATAGATCTGTATTATGGTTGATTCACCATGGGGGAATCATCATTAGAACTAAGATTACATCCGGTTATCATTGGTGTACTTACAGGTTTGAAATCTTCCATGCCATACTTCTTCAGGATTTGCTTGAGGTATGTTGCTTGTGATAAGAATATGCCATTTGTTGCTTGTTTCACTTGCAAGCTAAGAAATAATGTTAGTTCCCCAAGCAAAGACATTTCAAATTTTTGCTGCATATAAGAAGCAAATTTTTGACTCATAGACTCTTCATTACTTCCAAAAATGATATCATCAACATATACAACCACAATCAATAGTTTGTCATTTTCAGTTTTTGTGTATAAGTTGCTATCAGTAGACCCTTTTGAAAATCCTCGTTGATGAAGATATTTTTCAAGACGATAGTACCATGCCCTTGGAGCTTGTTTGAGACCATATAGAGCCTTTTTAAGTCTACAAACAAGTTTTTCATCATTTCCCAAAATGAATCCTTCTGGTTGTTCTATATAAACTTCTTCTTCTAGATCACCATTGAGAAAAATAGATTTAACATCCATTTGATAAACTTTGATTTGTTGGAAGCTTGAAAAAGCAAGAAACATTCTTATGGCTTCAAGTCTAGCTACAGGAGAAAAAGTTTCTTCAAAGTCTATACCTTCTTGTTGGGCATACCCCTTGCAAACAAGTCTAGCTTTATTTCTTATAACATCCCCATTCTCATTTAACTTGTTTTTGAATATCCATTTAGTTCCAATGACATTTTTGTCATGAGATCTTGGTACTAATTCCCAAGTGTGATTCTTTTCAATTTGATCAAGCTCTTCATTCATGGCTTGAATCCAACATTCATCTTTGCTAGCTTGACTGACATTGTGAGGTTCAATAATGGACAGAAATGCCAGATTGCTAGAAGATCCCACAAGAGTCCTTCTTGTTTGTACACCTGATCCCTTTTCTCCCAAAATTTGAGATTCTGGATGATTATTTTGAACATATCTGGATGGAGCCTTTTCAGACAAATCATCTTCGGGTTCTTCACTGGGTTCACTATTTGTATCATTACTATTTGATGTAGAAGGATATATGTCATCATCATCGTCTTCATTTGTTGTTTGTTTTTCTTCTTTTGGAGCTGCTGGAGACTCATCAATAACAACATCTATACATTCAACAATCTTCCGAAGTCTTTTATTGTAACATTTATATGCCCTACTCCTAGAAGAGTAACCAAGAAATATTCCTTCATCTGCTCTGGGTTCAAACTTGCCAAGTTTTTCATCATTATTTTTGATAAAACATTTGCTTCCAAAAATTCTAAAATGCTTTACAGTGGGAGAATTACCATACCAGAGTTCATATGGATTTTTATCACTATTTACACGAACATGTGCCTTGTTAAGAATATTTACTGCTGTATGTGCTGCTTCTCCCCAAAATGTGTTAGGTGTTCCGGAATCATCAAGCATAGCTCTAGCCATTTTTTGAACTGTTCTATTCATTCTTTCTGCTACACCATTTTTTTGTGGAGTGCCAGCTACAGAAAACTGTCTTTTTATGCCATGTTGTTCAAAAAATTCAAGGAATTCATCTGATTATATTCTCCTCCTCGTTCAGATCTAAGGCACTTGATTTTTAGATCTAATTCATTTTCAACCAGTGCTTTGAAGATCTGAAATTTCTCAAATGCTTCATCTTTGTGTTTAATCAACCCAATCCAACACATTCTAGAGAAATCATCAATAAATAAGATATAGTATTCTTCACCACATGGTGACTTTTTCCTCATAGGTCCACATATGTTAGTATGAATGAGTTCAAGAGGCTTACTTGATGATCCTTCCTTGGCATTAAATTGCACTCTGGTTTTCTTACCGAATTGACAGGATTTGCATATGATACTTTCAGGCAGAGTAATATTGGGAAGACCACGAACAACATTAAGTCTGCTAGATTTGTTGATTTGAGAGAAGCTTAGATGCCCCAACCTTCTATGCAATAGCCAGTTTTCTTTCGATTTAACGGAAAAGTATTTTTCTTATGTCAATATATACAAAGTTGCTTGGAGTTCTTTTTTCCTTTTATAATTGAGAGAATCCAGACTAAGATCTAATGCATCATTACTATTTGAACTAAAACATTTCACCTCTTAGCTCTCTTTGATCACACATTTGACTTACACTTAACAGGTTATGCTTTAATCCATCCACATACATAACTTCATTAGCTTTCACCTTTTCTTTTAGAAAAATAGACCCTTTTCCCTTAATGACCGCAAGGGTATCATTTCCAAATGTAACATTCTTCTCTTTTTCTAAAGCACTATATGCTAGAAGTTTTTCTTTGTCACCTGTCATGTGTCTAGACCATCCACTATCAATGTACCATTGGTTTTCTTCATCTTCTGCAAATAATGCTATGCCATAATTTTCAACCTGTAATTCCTTCTTTTTCCATACTTTGGAGCTTGAAGGAACATGTTCTTTTGGCTGAACTTTGCTCCTGCATTCAAATTCTTCATGGCCAAAGTTATTGCAATAAATACATTCAACTTCATTTCAGAGAGAAAAGTTATATAAGTACTCTTCTTTGTTTCAATATCAATCCTTTTCTCTCTTTCTTCTCTTGTCATGATGGTTTTATATGCAACACATTGAACAAATTTATGACCAAAATTGTGACATGAGAAACATTGTACATTGAAGAAGAAATTTCTTCGATCATAAAATCTTCTATATGAATCTACTTGTTGATTGGTGTTTCTTTGAAAGACATTCATGTTAGTGTTATTTGAATTGAGATGATCATGCTTTACCCGCAAATATTCTTTATTCCCTTACTGAGTGGTAGCATGTTGTATACCAGCAGTAGCTGCTTTTATATAATTTGGTGCTGAAGCTTGAGAAGATTCTTCAATATATCCAAGACCTATCTTTATAAGGGGAGAACATTGTACCTTGATAATCTCATCTAAGGTTTCAGATCCTTTAGAAAATCTAAGATTCAGAGTCTTTACTTTCTCAAGTTCTTTTCTTAAACTTACTACTTCACACTCTAATTTCTCATTGTGTTTCTCATTTTCTTCAAGCTGATTTTTCAGAGTTTCTATGGTTATTTTACTCTCTTCTAAGAAAATTTTGAGTTTATTGTTTTCAACAAGAAAATCATTGTCTTCTAGAGCATCCACAAAAGTATCCTTTTCTTCTCTAGATTCTTTTTCAAATGCCATGAGAAGTCTAAGATCTTGTTCACATTCTTCCTCACTATCAAATAACCCATCACTGTCGTCATGAGTATAGTAATTGTTTCTAGTGCTAAAACGATTCTTATTCCTTCTTGCTACTTCCTTCTTTTTATGTGTTTCTTTATGAGGACACTTAGCAGCATAATGACCAAATCTTCCACAATCAAAACATTTGAAAGGAAGCTTACCTCTAAACCATCTTGTGCCAAGTTGAAGTTTCTTTACAAAGTTTATCTCATCTTCTTCTGAGATATATCCTGATCCTTCTGTTTTTTGTACTTCCTTCCCTTTTGTAGAAGTTCTAAAGATTGCTTCTTTGACTTCAGATGGTCCTCCTCTTCTCATTTCATATGCAGTTAGTATGCCATGAAGTTGCACCACAGTAAGATTTTGAAGATCCTACTTTTCTTCAAGAGCAGAAACTTTTGACTCAAATTTTGTCGTTAGTGATCTTAAAACTTTCTCAACCAAAGTAGATTCGGTTATTGTTTCTCCCAGATTTCTCATACGATTTACAATATCATCAAGTCATAAAAATAAATTAGCAATGCTCTCCTCATTATGCATTTTTAGGTTCTCATATTGAATTCTGAGAGTTTGGAGTTTAGCACTTTTTACCTTTGCATCACCTTCATAACTTAGAATGATTTTGTCCCATATTGCCTTTGTTGTATTCAGCTGCATGACTTTGACAAATTCTAATTCAGTTAGACTTCCCAATAGAGCATTGACTGCCTTTGCATTTGTTTCATAATTCTTTCTTTCCATCGGATCTGTTGGTACTGCAGCTGGATATTGATATCCTCCTTCAACAATTGCCCATACCTCTGCTCCCAGAGACTGAAGATAGGATCTCATCCTTGTTTTCCAGAAGATTAAATTGTTTCCGTTAAAGAGCGGAGGCCTGATAGATGCTGTTCCATCTTGATTGCTCATCTTGCTTGATCTTCCTTCTAGCGGCTAAGATTTTTCAAAAGGACCTCCTCTGATACCAATTGTTGGGAAAAAATACTGAGAGGGGGGGGGGTGAATCAGTATTTTTAGAGCTGACTGAAAATTTTACTTTTCCTTTCTCTTTAAAAAAAACCATATGTTACATTACTGAATCCAACTTGCATGTTAGAGATCTTATTGCATCATTCATTCATCAGATGTTTAGTAAGTAAGCATGAACAGAAATAACAAAACAAACCATCAAACATAAGTAACACATATGAACATCAATATTTAAGGTGGAAACCCAATTCGGGAGAAAACCACCGCTGCTGTAATCTCAGTCTTCAATTTTTATTATAAAGAAAACTTCTTACAATTTATGCTGGTGCAGACTTATACTAGCATGCAGGCACCCACCTGCAGTAAGGCTATAACCTTTTCCTCGTTCTCCAGTCACTACTGGAAGGGAGCTCCAACCCCCTGATTTTCACACCAGCTTTCACTGGCAGGATACTTCCACTTTCATACAGAAAGCTTCAACCCTTTGATTCACCAGATTTCTTCAGTTTCTTCATCAGACTTCCGTTAGTTCTTCATCATTTCTTTTTGCTGATCATAGTAGATATTCATCGTTTCTAGATCATATCCATAGGTGCATCGTAGATTCAGATTTATCAATTAAGAACAGGGTTCGTCCATGGAATTCTTAGAGAAATTTATTCATCCACCACCTTTGCACATGCACACCTTGTATTCTATTTCTCTTCTCCTTTTATATTTTTTCCTTTAGTAAAACCATGAGTCAAAACCATCCAACTGCTGATGGTATTCCTTCTTTTATTGGAATTTTTTATTTATCAAATTCGTGGAATTTGATAAATAAATATTATTCACACCCTTTGATAATTAACTATTTATATTAATAATCCGCGCTTTTATCAACTGGCCTTTTTAAAATAGACCTTTGGATCTGGCCCCACATGCATAATCAACGGCTTAATCAATACTATTTAAAAATTGGGGCCCACATAAATACGCGTATGGTACCATAAGTAAACTTCACACAAGTCCAGCGTCCGATCACCATTAGATAGCAAGCTTCCAGATCAACGACATATATGCATATCGCTCGACCTCTGATGCCGAACGTTAACGTGCGATGGCGCGCCTGGTAAGCGGTTTTGTGAAATCGTATAGGGACATGTGTCGCCCGTTCTATGGAATCACTCCCCACCTTTTGAATATTGCTTGCCCATCGAAAGCGGTGCGATGAAAACCAGAAACCGCTTGTACTGTTCCTCCTTCGTGGTTCCGCTCTTTTCTCAAGGTTCCGTCTGTCCTTCCTTTTGTTACGTTCTACCTTTTTCCTTCCAGGTTTCGTTCATGATTCCAAAGGGGTAGTCTGGGTTTGCGCTATCCTTCTTACTTGGTCTATCTTTAGCAGGATTTCCAATAAATAACGAACCAATGTAGTTCTCTTCCGACAGGATTTCCTCCATCAGGATACATACATACATCGAATAAAACTTCTCATATGATTTAATTTCACAGGGACACAAATATCCTTCCTACTAAATTTAAGTTGATCCTTGACTGAAACTGCTCTCTGTAGATATACTCTTTCTCTGTTCTTCTCTGCTGACCTTTGTCCTCTGCTATGTTCCTTTTCTGTGATCCTAGTCACTCTGTCAGATGCCAAGTCCTTTGCCACTTCCTTTTCCATCAATGAAAATACTTCGAACACACTGTACTATATGTTTTTGTTCATTGGGCGTTAGATTATTAGGTAATTTACCTACTGCTAAATAATTGAAACATCAACATACCATGGGGTTTTGGTAGTAACAACAAACAAATGTTCATTTGGAAACTGATCTTCGAATGCTGCTGCGTTCGTTGGTTTTGGCATTCGTGAGAGAAAATCAGCTACATGATTTTCTTTTCCAGGTTGGTCCTTTATTGTGATGTCAAATTCCTACAATAGAATCAACCATCTTGTTACTCTACCATTTTTAACAGGTTTATTTGGTAAAAATTTTATGGCAGAGTGATCTGTATATAAAACTACAGGATACCCAGTTATATAATGTCTAAATTTATTTACAACATGTATTACAACTAAAAATTCTTTCTCAGTCACAGTATAGTTTAATTCAGTAGGAGATAGATTCTTTCTAATATAATAAATTACATATGGTTTTTTATCTTCCTCCTACCCAAGGACTGCTCCAATAGCTGTGTCTGAGGCATCAGATGAAATTTGGAATGGAAAATCCCAATTTGGGCCCCTTAGCACTGGGGCTGTTGATAGAAGCTTTTTCAGATCCTCAAAAGCATAATCACATTTATCTGTCCAAATAAAATCAACATTCCATGTTATTGCGTATATAGGTGTAGCTATTTGAGAATAATGCTCTATGAATCTTCTATAATAACCAGAAAATCCTAGAAAGCTACGTACCTCTGTTTATGTGGTAGGAGTAGGTATTAACAAAAATATCTGAATTTTAGTTGGATCTACCTGTATTTCAGCTGCTGAGATATAATGACCTAAGATGAGTCCCTCGGCCATTATCATGTGACACTTCTCATGGCTTAAGCAGAGCCTGGTGGCAATACATATTTGCAGCACCTTTTCCAATGTTTCTAATGCTGGCTCAAAATCATCTCCATAAGGTGTGAAATCATCCATATATACTTCAAGCCCTTCATTTATTAAATCTGAAAAGATGCTGAGAATGGCCCTCTGAAATGTGGCAGGGGAATTTCATAGACCAAAGGTTAAAAATCTGTAAGCAAAAGTCCCCCAAGGACAGGTAAAAGCAGTCTTATCTTGTTCTTCAGGGGTAATCTGAATCTGATTGTATCCATTGAAGCCATATAAGAAAGAAAAGAATTTATTTCCTGCTAATGTATCTAATACCTGATCAATGAGAGGAAGGGGAAAGTGGTATTTCTGGGTTGCTTTGTTTAGTTCTCTGTAGTCTACACATATCCTCCATTTTCCATTCTTCTTTAGCACCATGACTAGTGGAGAGACCCACTTTCTATCAGATATTGGATAAATAAAGTTTACGTCCAAATTTTTTTGTAATTTAGCTTTCACAATATCCTTAAGATGAGGGTTTAATATTCGTTGGGGTTGGAAAATGGGTCTAGAATATTTTTATGTATAAATGTGGTGTGTACATAACTGGGGATCAATTCCTTACATGTTTGGGTAATCCCATGCAAAAGCTCCCTTATATTTTTTCAGTAGTTGGACCAACTTCTCTTCTTGTTCAACAGTAAGATTTTTGTTAATGTACAGAGTTTTTCCTTGCTCAATTTCTATATTTTTTCTATTGTAAACAGAAGTGGTAGGTATTGATTGATCTTGAATGTCTTTCAGGGGATCTTCTTCTTCTTCATTATCAATTGTTGCCTTGATCACGTGACATTACAATTGGGATCTGGTTTTTGGTTGGTTAATAAAATTGTTAATGATGTCATCCTTTGTTTGGTCTTTAAAGTCAAGGGCATCTTCTATGGTTAATGGTGATATAATGTTTTCTATGAGGTATGATACAGGCTATTTCTTTGTTTTTATTATCGTTAGGCTTAGCTGGGCTGGAGGGTATAAGGCTAAATTCTTGACATAACTCCCTCTAGTTATAGTCATGTTGCCTTGTCGGCAGCTAATGTAAGCATCAGTAGTTGCCAGCCAAGGTCTACCTAAGATTAAAGGGTGTCCATCTAGCCAGTTTTTGGGGTTAATAATTAGGAAGTCAGCAGGGTATTCCCATGAGTCTATAGATACCATTACATCTTGTAGTGTGCATTATGGCTTGAATACCGATTGGTCAGCCAATTCCAATAAGGTTGTTGTTGGATCTAATGATGTAATGCCAAGTTTTTGACAAGTGGTGGTTGTTAAGATATTGATTGCAGTTCCCAAATCAACTAAGGCATTTGGAAATGATTGTCCATTGATTTTCACCATAACTATAAGATTTCTTGGTTCCTCATACTTTACAGGTTCTTCTCTTCCTGATAGTAAATTAGATAGAGTGCCGACTACTGGGATGGTTGGGTTAGTTTTTGTTCTCCTCTTTGGCTTTCTTATACATAGTTCTTTGATGGTATTTGCATAAATGGGAATATCTTGGATATCTTGGACGAGTGGGATTTTTATACACAAAATTTTCAGTTCTCCCATAATATCAAAATCAAGATGTTCTATTGGACGAGGTATGATCAATCATTCTGGGAATGGTGGAGAAGAGGTGGTTGCTTTCTCATGGGTTTGTTGTCTAACCCCATTCTCCTTTTGCAATGTTTGTTTTGAAGGTAACAGATTTTCAACTTGAACATTTTTGTCTCTCTCTGATTCTATTATGCGCCCAGACCTTAGTTGAATTTTGTTGCACTCCATTAACTCAGTTTCTAGTTCTGGTGCTTCTATTTTTTGAACAGATTGAATCGGCCTATTATTAGGGTTTGGGTTGGGTTGGGCTGGGAGTTGAAGTCTTAAGTTGATCTGGGGATTTCGTTGCAATGTATATGGTGCTGGCAGTGTAGGTGGAGGGAGAGGAATCGTTCCAGCTGGTTGATTCATAGATCTTTGCCAGTTCGACTACTAGGTCTGAGTCTACGAGGTGGAGGGGGACCATTATGTTGGATATGTATTATTTTTCCAAAATGGTGGAATGCAAGGAAAGTTTGGCCGATTGGTTTGATTTGTTTGATTTGGCCATGGCAGTGTAGGAAATGGTTGTTGTGACCAAATGGTGAAGGGTGGTTGATTTTGCCACATTCCATTATATTACTAAGAATTATACTGAGGAGACTGAAAAGAAGAGGATGGATCAATAGGCATACCTGTTTGTCGTGGTTGCCATTGACGGTGCTGATTGAGTAGGTATGCCATTTTTGTTTCTTCTTCTACTTCTTCGTAGACTGATTTCAATCCCGAGAGTGAGGGAAAACTTTTTGTAGAGTGATATTTCGTGCAGATGGCACAGACTTGGACCATATCCAGTGGACACTCTTTATGGCTATGTTTATTTCTGCATCTAGGGCAGAATATTGCCAAATTTTGTTCTACTTATACTTGCTTTTTTTTGGCTTACATGATATCAAGCTGCGTTGTCAGAGTCCCTAGAATATCAGTTTTGGAATCTTCTAGTAGATTTCCAATTTCTTTGTGAGTTATACCTCCACCGGAGGTCTTGCTATCCCTTGTGATCATGTCACGTTCTGTTGGTTTTAGTCTTGTACTGCCTCTCAAACTCATGATACATAAATCAATAATGTCAGCAAAATTTTCCTGATATATGTCACCTTTGCCCATGATGTTTAATGTTTCAACCCATTGTTCCTTCATCCCTTTAATTAATGTAGCTTTTAATGCATTATCAGGTAAGGGTAAATATGCATAAGGTGATCTCTGGAGGTTGTATTGAAAGCATTCTGCATATTCCTCCAATGTTTCATTAGGTTTTGCTGTCATCTGAAATATTTCATCCTTTAATTCCCTGGACCTATAATAATCCTGATATCTCTTTATAAAAGTAGCTTTCATCTAATCCCAGTCATTTATAACACCTCCACCTAACCCCATAAACCATCATAGAGCTGCTCCTTTTAATGTGGAGGGGAATAATTTTTGCTTTTATGGATCGATGGTATAGTCATACCCCCTGCATAATACATCGAATTCGAACAGAAATGCATATGGATCTTCCGATGTTAAGCCATGGAATGTAGGAATATGCTGGAGAGGAATGGCCTTCATAGGTGCATTAACTGCAGTGTCCACAATGGGATATTGTAGTGTGGAAGTTTGGGGTGGTTGCTGGTTGTGGGCCATTTGATGAAATATGTGCCAATATCCTTCTGGGATTTCTAGGGAATTATTCCTAGGTTGACTAGAAGGAGTAGGGATGACCTTAACAGCACTTCCTTGGTCTAGGATAATTAGAGTCCCTTTCTAAACTATTATCCGAGGGGATTTTAGTTCTTCAGGTTCTTCAACTTTGTTTTGGATTATTTTGACAGCACTTCCCTTACCTAGGATGCTTAATGTTTGGATTAGTTCAAGAGGGGATCTTGGTTCTTCTACTTCCCCTGTTTCTCCTCCTCCCTCATGGAGATTGCTAGAGTTCGCTTCTTGTAAAGAAATTGGGCGAGAATACCCAATTTTTTGAGAATATTTCTCAATCTCTTATGTTTGGCTATGCACGTCAGCAAAAGCTACAGATGGTGATTATGTGGCCCGAAGGGAGCTAGTAGGTTGTCTAGAAGCAATTTTTCTAAGTCCTACTGATGGCCGAGATTCATCTTTCTTAATGATATTATCGATGAAGGTTGTTTGCCTAAGGGTCACTGGTCCTTTAGGTTTTTCAGGTCTGGGAGGAATTTTGTTTTGATTAGATTTTCTAGTCATTCAAAAAACGCAAGAATTCATTTCTACCTTAGAATTCTATGTAGTTCTGCTATGAAGCAGGCAAGTGAACGAGCATGTTCCTCGTTCGTTACACAGGTTCTTACCTTCTGTTTTTAATACCCAATTCTCCTTTAGCAGAGAAAATCAAATATACATCAATATTTCTAAATAGATACACTCTCCCCGGCAACAACGCCAAAATTTTGAGGTATAAAAGGTGTTTTTTTAACTCCTATTTATCCTACATTAATTCTCAATCTAGGTACGACTTCTTATCTCAAGAGTGTACTCAGTCTGAGGTGACAATTTAATCTAAGAGTAATGCTTTCCAATTTTCAATATAGTGTTTCAAATACAAGAGTAATCAGATGCTTGAAAATGAAATCTAATTAGACAATCTGAGAACTTAGACAATAATAGCCAATGTCCTTTACAGCTGATAATCTTACACTCCACAATAAACGACTAATTGGAAATGATACGATAATGCTGCTAATGGAAATAGAATAAACATGCTCCATGCAATAACATTATAAAGCAAACCAAATACTTACAGGAAAGGAATAAACAATAAAGCTAGTTATCATAAATGAACAACAAATCTATTTAATGGAAATGAACAAAAAATTCTGAACAACGAAGCTTTATATCTAAGAAGCATAACAATACAAGTTATAGAGGAAAAAATAATCTTAAATAGAAACGCAATTCACTCACAACTGATGCAAAAAAGTGATTTCATAACACATTGAACATTAAGCTATAAAACATGGAAAACAGTGAAGCGATGCGACTAAAGGAAATGAGAATTAAAACAAACAATCACATGACTGGAATTGAAAATTAATGGTATAGATAGCAAGTGGATCCACCAGGGTCGGGCCCTTAGCTGCTAGTGAAGCACTGCCGAACTACTCCAGTATCAAATAATGGAAGGGAAACCGGATTATATATTAATCATATGTAACAAACTTTACAATCAATCACACTTTGTTTTAACCAATGAGAATCGATGAGAAATTGTGAAAATGCAACAGGAAGTCTAAATAATTATCATACATCATATATTACATATCTCGATTTCTACAAGCACTGTCCTTTTATAACAGCCAGTGGACGAAACAAGAAAGACAGATAAGCTTTGAGCAACGATCCCTCAAGATAGAGAGATCCTAAGGGATTCAATCTATCTTCTAACTTTAGTTATCATTTTGTCTTCTTGTGCTAATGTCACATTGTTCTTTTCCTTCCTTTGGCTGTGTGCTCTGATCTCGACCTTCTTGTCTGGATATTTCCTTTTGCTGAAGGGACAACAATTATTTATGCTTTGCCTTTTCCTCTCAAATGGTGGCTTCCCACTTCATCTATTTTTTGCATATAAGAAAAGACAATATTTAATTAATTTTAAACAATCACTAATCTCCTTAATGCTATTATAATTCTTCAATATATTACCATTCTAGAATATAAAGGAGTTATGATTAAAGGAAAAAGATAAATAAATACATGTAAAATTCATACCTTTTCCAATGCTCAACACTGCCGAGAGTGCCGGAAGTGCAAGTCACACTTTTTGGCCCAAAAACTGTGACTTGGACCCTCAATACACACCTGTCAGCCCAAAAACTGTGACCTCTGCTGAAAACAAGTCAGAACTGTGACCTGAACTTTTTGTAGGGATTTTTCTGAAAGGTTTTTGGGCTTTTCTGAGCCTCTTTTCAGGGTTTTTTGACCTCCATCTCCACCCGTTTTGGACCTATAATTGTTTTTTTTTGCTCAACCAAGAAGGAACCTAGCTCCCTAGGGCTTCAGTACCCTCCACTTTTTTTGGAATAGTTTTTGCTGTTGTAGGTTATCTGAAATTTCAGAGTCTTTAGCCTTTTTTCAGATCTAATAACTTACCTTCAAATCCGCTTCAGATTGGCTTGTTATCCATCCAAACCCCCTCATGTAGCTTTGTTTAGGTTTTCCTCTAGGGTTCAATCTGTTTCCCTTCAGGAGATAGCCTTTCACTACCTCTTTTACAACAATTTTTCCTCTAATTTGTTGTTGTTTTCTGCACCACTTTCTAGCAGATTTTGCCTTGTAGATCCCTATCCCTCTTTACCTTAGATCTATTGGCTTTTTTAGTGTGTTTTGATTACCTTTTTACTCACCTATAGACTAGTTGTTGAGAGACCCTCCTCCTTGGGTTTAGATTATTGCATTATTGGCTCTTTATTTTCTGTTTTTGCAGGCCTATATCTTGTCATTTGCAGGTTTATTTATAGCTATACATCACACTTTTTCTTTTCTCTACAAACGTTTGGGTTTAAAAATTAAAATTTACACACTTTTACACACACACCCTAAGAGAAAAATGGCTTGGTTAACACTACCAAGCAAAGACTGTAAAACATTGAAATCAATTGATCCTGCACCTCTCTGCCCTTGTTCCGACATTGTAATAAGTTGATCCTGCACCTCCCTTCCCTTGTTGGTCTCTTTTTCCTTTGTGCCGTGTTTGTGTAGTCACCATTGCGCCACCAAGGTGTTTATCTCGGAGACTTCTTGGCCTTCATCCTTAGTTTCTAGTAGGAAGGCTTACTCCTTCATGTAGGATTCAAGTTATTCCTCCACCAAGTTCGCACACCAACTCTTCTTCTGGTCCTTTAGGTTCTCCTTCTCGTTCCACCTTTGGTTCTCCCCTTGACACCTTCACCATTTATGGTGTAGGACCTTGTGATGGTGGTAACCCCAGCCCTCCTGCCCAGAATACCACTAGTGGGACTGCAACAGACACTACCCCAGCTGTGCCCTTGCTCCCCTTCATGGCAGGCCTCAGCCTCCCCGATTTTGACCAATTGATCAATGACCCTATACACCAATGATGCTAGTTTGCCTGCTATGCCAACAAATCTCTCTTCCAACATCCCAAATTTTGAAGGCCTTGTTGGAGAAGATCCTTCAAATCATGTTTGATCTTTCCACATGTGGTGTTCGTCTAATTCCATTACCGATGACTCTGTCTGTCTTTGGTTGTTCAAACAAACTCTTACTAGTGAAGCTTCTAAGTGGTATGTTGATCAGGTCCCTTCCTCTCATACCACCTTTAAAACTATTTCCCGGGCATTTCTATCTTACTTCTAGCCTCCTCTTAGTTATGACACTGGTATCGAACTTTTGACTTCCTTCTGTCAATCATCTACGACCCGCCTATCTGATCATGTCCATGAATGGCAGAGAAGAAAGAGCCTATGTCAATCCCCTACCTTTGAATACCGTGTCTACATGGACTGGTTCCTTATATCTCTCTTGCCTCCTATCGGGAAAGATGTTGCATCCCATTTTCCTTAAACCGAAGAATGTGCTCTCCAAATGGCGTTAAAATATGACCTGATCTATGCTTAGTTGGGTTATGTTTATACCGTTCTACTTGATCTTCCTACAACTAGTGGTGAAAACACACCAGGGGCACCTCATGCTGCCGACGGTATAATTGGAGCTCTCTCTAATCCATACGCTCAACCTCCCATAGGCTATGGTTTTCCTAGGGGAGAGGCAACACCTCTTGCACTTTTCCCGCTCCCGGTAGCACGTATCTAGGATACAACATGCCTCCTCTTTTTACCCATTCTCCTATTTACCACACTGTTACCCAACCTCCTTATTATCCGTATCCACAGTTTGGTGCTCCAGCTCCTCCATCATTAACACCTCCACCTCCCTTGCCTTCTCAAACCCCTCAGTAGTAGCCACTGCCCCCTCAGAAGCAGGTGTATGCACAACAGGGATTTGTGGCTACCCAACCACTTAAAGGACAGGTGTCCACTCAACCTCTTCCATTTGGTACCTCCGATTACCAGATTCTCATGATGAACTCTTATCAACCTCTAACCATAGACATCAATCTTCAGACTCGGTCCCATGAGTACAACAATCCTCTCGCTATGTCTGTCCCCGAGCTGCCTCCTTCAGTCTCTATAGAGCCTCTTTCAACACCTAATGGTCCCTTGTAGATCCCTCAGCCTAAGGCAGAGGTTCATACCAAGATCTTAAAGGACCACCACGCCGAAATGTTGTTTCTGGAAAAGCTACACATTCGTATAGTATAGTAGATGATTTGGCGCAATCTCCTGCTGCCATTTCAATGCTAGAACTCCTCCAGTCATGCCCTTCACAATGAAAAGATCTACTATCTACCATGGGTGCTGTAGATACTTCTGATGATCGATTGATTGTCTTTGATCTTGACTGTGTTAGGTCTCCGTAGTTTGCAAGATTGGCAAGTACAAACGTTACAGAGCCTACATCAAAACAACTTTGGAATATAAGGATCTAGCCATCCTAGATTCAGAGAGGGATCTCTCTATATATGCATTTTCAAAGATATGATCTTTAAGGCTTATGATATGATATTAGGCTAGTTATAAAGCACAAGGGTTTTGTTTGTTTTGATTGGGATGAATATCATTAAAATGAAGTAAGTCTTTTTGAGGGGTAAAGGTGTGAGTAGGTTGAAAATGGTTTAGCTGATAAGATAGGTAAGAAACAATGTCAATCCATTGGGCTATGGAGTCAATAAGGGTTTAATTAGACAACAGGTTTCAAGAGTGGTCTATGGGGCAAGTCATCTATGTCAACAGATCTCTTAAGTTGATTTATGGAATGAAACATTAAGAAGTGGTGAAAGAAGAAAACACATAAGAAAACAAAGAGCAGCTTAAGATCAAATAAGGACTTTTAACCTAGCCTGCTTTTAGCATACTCATAGGAAAGACACAAAGCAACCTAAGATCGGGTAAGTACTTTTAAACTAGCCTGCTTTTGATATACTTTTGAAGGAAAACATTAAAAACAAAGAATAGCTTAAGATCAAGTAAATAATTTTAACTTAGCCTGCTTTTAGCATATTCTCAAAGGTAAACATTCATGATGAAAATAAAAAGTAGTCTAAGATCCGGTAATTACTTTTAAACTAGCCTGCTTTTGACATACTCTTAAGGGAGCTTTTCAAAGCAACTGTTGGAGATAAACTAGAGGACAGGGCTAACCATAAACTTCTCTAGTTCAACTTTAATTAGCAGACTTTTCAAGAACATTCAAAGACAATATTTCAAGTTTTACTTAGGAAACATGGGCTTACCAACACTTCACTGGTTATACACTATTGAATTATTATCAAACACACACTTAGCAGAAAACATAAAGATAAAGATTTATCAGTGAGATTTAGGGTACTTGACAGTAAATCCTAATCTATATTTGTTGTTATTTATCAAAGAAGATGGATAGTATGGAAAACATGAGAAAAATAAAAATTTACAATAAGAAAAACATCACCATTTACATAGACCAGAATCCCATAAATCAACTTTTATACTTGATTTCCAAACCAGTTACAATCTTCAAGTCCAATGGGTCTTTACAACTTCAAACTTCTCATCTCAGCCTGTCTTTCTTCTATTACAAACAGAGCTTTAGTAGCCACAATAGCTATTTACAATCAATGAGTATTCAAAGACCAACCCCATATATTGTCTTCTAGATAAGTATTTATAGAAGAATGAGGAGACAGAGTGAAAGAAAGGCCTATCTGTTCAATTAATGTAGTGTAAAGGCTTCTCGGCCTTTGAAGGGCCAAATGGAGAAGTTATTCAAATGTTTTAAATCTGCTAATTGATTATTACATTAAAGTTCATCAACTAAAGTCACTTTTGTTGACTTTGGAGGCTTTTGGTAGGTTGTTAATTACTTCTGAGCTGTCTTTGGAAAAATATCACTGACTGTGCATTTACTTT
Organism: Pinus albicaulis; assembly: GCA_034641835.2. NCBI lineage: Eukaryota > Viridiplantae > Streptophyta > Pinopsida > Pinales > Pinaceae > Pinus > Pinus albicaulis. The sequence goes on along the minus strand of JAXQQM020064611.1, from coordinate 18,852 downwards.
GTATTCTTTTGAGAACATATGTCTGTAGGTGGTATTTTTAGCTTTAATTTCCTTATTGATGTGGCATTTGGGGGTTTTATTTATTTATTTTTCTGTCCAAGTGGCTTAAAACACTGATTAGTCTCTGATTCTTGCTTTAAGACCTTTGAAATTATCTTTCGGAGCCTTAAACTTTATCTGCTAACTGTATTCACTGATTTGGCCTTAGTCATCTATCTTTTTCCCTTTTCAACTGAATTAGGCTTTGGTGCCTTTAATCTTCAACCTTCGACTTTTAATCCTTTGTATTTTATGCGTGATCTCTTCTCTACTATGAACAGGTATTTTGGCGTGCTGAGGGTTTTATTTCAATAACCAATGTTTACGAAACGTTGATTAAAAACCATGTAATTTACCTTGGAAACCTTTAATCTATAGTGTTTTAGGCTTCATAGGTGGAAATATTTGGCCGTGTTCCTTATTGAACCATGAGAAGGCTCTTGGCCTTAAAAACTCTCCTCGAACCCTCTATTTGGAGCACAAGGGTCCTTATCTTCTAGCTCTGCCCTTTATCGAACTGTGGGGAGGGCTTCTTCTTCAAAATCATCGTAAATCCTGCAAAAAACAACAAATTTATTATAAAATTCTACGTTACGTGGTTGAAAATTATTTGAAGGATGGAAGAGGGTGAAAGGAGTATATGCAGAGGAGCAGAAGAGGCTTTATGGGAAAAAACCACGAAAATCCAGTTTAAAAACCATATCTAGCGCGAAAATAGACGAAGTGGTTTTGCAAAAACCACGAATGGTTTTTGCGTGCCACTTGGGGTGGTAAGTGGTTTATGCTGAATCGAGCGCAATCGAATTAAAATATGTCACGTGGCTCCCACAAAACCAATGGTCTCACGTGCTTTTGGGTTGTTAAAACCTGGTGGCAAAAATCACGCAAAACACAACATAGACCATTGGATCTGGGGGGGAAGATCCAACGGATACGGGAAAGCGTGATGGAGGGAAGTGCACGGGCAGGAAGATTAGTGGAAGCCAAGTGGCACTGTGTGATTGGGTGAGCACTTTTGCGTAGTGGATGGTAGGCCCCTGGCGGGATTGGGTGTAGGGATTAACGAGGGTCATTGGTTTAAATAAATCAACAACAAAGATTCATTGTTAGGGTGAATGGATGGAGTTACGTCAGGAGGATAGGGGGAGAAAAGGAGGAATGGTGACCGTTGATATTTGAAGATCGATGGTCACAATTGATAAGGAATCTGCTAAGTAGTGCAGGGGAAAAAACAAAGGAAAAAGGCTTTTACAAAGGGAGCGATGGTATAAAAAGGATAAGGGAAGGGGCTTAAGGGGAAGTGCTGGGCAGTGGTCCTATGAAGGAAAAGGGACTAGGAGTGAAAGGAAAGGGTTGGGCTAAATATTTTAGGCACCCGGTTGCGGGGCTAGGTCACATGACCAGAAAAAGGAAAAGGTTTTAAGCCCTGAGGGGCTTAAAGCCTGTTTGTTAATAAAAAGCGGAATAAGTGGGTTTTTATATGTTTTTAAGGGTTTTGGGGGTTTTTTCAAGTTCCGATAAGGAAAAATGAGCAATTTTAAACCATAAAAGGGGTTTTGTAGGTTTAAAAGGGATTTTTTAAGGTTTTTTGAGGATAATGAAGAGGAAAGGGGCATTTTATGAGAAATGGAGGGAATGAAATGATGAAAATGGGGCTTTTAGGAAACAATTTTCTTTCCTTAAGGAACAACAGGATTTTGAAGGGTTTTGAAGTGAAAATATCATGGAAAAGGAATTTTTGGACAAGGGACACAAAGGGGCTACAAGAAGTCACAAATTTTTGAAGGAAATTTGTTTCTTGAAGACCATAAGACTTGTTTTAGCTATCATTTGCTAAAACAAAATTTATTGATGGGTAACAGTGGCTCCACTTGGGGATGGCAGCTCCTTGGAGGTGTCAAGAACTTTAGATATTTATCCCTGGGATGCAGACCTATGCCTTTATCCATTGACAACCTTTCTTCTCTGTTCATGCTACTTTATAAAATATGATTAGTATTTCATATCAGAAAACAAATTTCTCCCAATAATTCTACCTACATAGCCTACTTTTCGTAACATTTTTTCTTCATAAGGTGCACTTGGACTTGCAAACCTTTGTCATCAACATTTTATTCTTTTATTGAAAGCAGGAAACTAGTCTAAATTTACCCTTATTTCTTCCATGAGTTCAGATTAAGCAGTTGAACTCATTGATTCTCTACCTAAGCTACTATTTGCCAGGATTAAACTGTCTGATAGATTTTATTCTCTCTCCTCTAAAACAGAAAATTGAAAAATCAGGTTTAGACTGGATGATTTTCTGTGAGACTATGGCATAAAAACAAGCTACACATAGACTGAAATTTGCAGAAAATAAAAACAAAAATGTGCAGGCTTAAGATCTAAAAAATAAAATACATCCTTCACTCTTTTTTGCAGCTCTGATTTTGATCTTTTTAGAATTGTTCTCTTTTCTTTTGGTTTATATTTTGAGCATATTAGAACCAATTCTTCATCATACTTTACAGGTTCAGGTTTTAAGCTTATTTGAACCACTTTTCTATCCTAATCGAATCTATTGATAAGCCAAGATTAAACAATTTGGCAAATCGTTTTCACTAACTTATCAGCAGAAAATTGAAATCTATCTAGTCATGATTAGGTTGCATGACTAAAATAGTAGTGTTCTTTTTGGTAGTGGCATTTAAGCTTGCACACTTTCAAAATTTCTCTTTTTTGGGTATGGGGCTGTACCTTTCTTGTTTTATTTTTGCCCACTTTTTCTTTTTCTATTGTTTTTGTGTTTTTGTATTTTTCTAAATTGAAAAGCAGTGATATATACAATGAAAAGAAAGCTTTGAAACTAAAATTTCAGCTAATAGAAGTAATGTTTGAGCATCCTTCAATTGACAGGACATCCAAAAAATTTTGCTCCATCCAATTCTTGAAGAAAGAATACATTGTTCCCAATAGTAGATTGAATAAGATAAGGGCCTTGCCATAAATTATCAAATTTTCCATGTTTTCCCTTATCTTTTCTCGTTGAATCCCATTTTAAAACTTTATCACCAATTTTAAAATCACTTGCCATGGTTATTTTGTCAAATAGATTCTTAATATTTTCTTGTAGTTGTTGTACTCTGATGTATACCTCTTCCCTGGTTTGTTGTAGATGTATAGTCTGAGTTATTCTTCTTGTCATATCATTATCTTCATATTGTACTTCTTGGATTAGCTTCATGACTGGCACTCCTAAACTAGCTGGAAATATTGCATTTGTTCCATAAAATAGCTAGTAAGGGGACATCCCAATTGACTTCTTAAATGTCAATCTGTCTTCCATAATGCATGTACTAGCTTATTGTGCCATGATTTCTTGTTATCTTCCAACAACTTCTTGATAATGTTTACCAATATTTTATTTGAGGGCTTTGCCAAATCATTACCTTGAGGGTAATAAGTTGTAGAATGACCCAATATAATATGATATTTGTGACAGAAGTCCACCATATTTTTAGTTCCAAATGCAACAACATTGTCAGTTATGATCTTCCTAGGATAGAAAAATCTAGACAGTATATGGTTTTCAAGAAATGAAATTATGACTGAATCTGTGGCATTCCTAGATGGGATGGCTTCTATCCATTTGGTAAAATAGTCTGTTGTTGTGAAGATCCACCTATGTTGGACAGATGAGGCAGGATGGATTTCCCCAATGAAATCTAGACCCCACTGCTGAAAAGGAGCTTCAACAGTGATTGGTTATAGAGGTAAAGGAAGCAATTTTCTTTTGCCTTCAAAAATTTGGCATTTGTGACAGGTAGTAATAATTTTGTGGACATCTTGAAAGAGAGTGGGCAAGTAATAACTAGCTCTAAGGATTTTTTTAGCAGTTGACTTCCAGTAGAGGTAGCCTCCACATTTGCCTTCATGAAACTTATGCTTGATCTTTTCTGCAGCATTCTCAGGAAAACATTTAAGCAATAATCCACTAAAATTTTTCCAATATAAAAATTTATCCAAAATGTAGTAACTTACAGATTTCAACTTTAAAAATCTTGCCTTTGTTTTTGATAAACCAAGAGGGACATTAAGATTGAGCAAAACATACAAAATATCAGCATACCAAGATGAATTTAAAAAGTGATCTTCAATAATTGGAGCTGTTGAATCCTCTTGTTCATCTAATGTATTAAACATGTTCATATCAGAAGCTTGAAAGTTGGATTCAGCCATAAGTCTTTCTAGTCCTTGACCTTTTATGAGCTTAGTAGGTTTGATCTCTAAATCATGTTCTAGAATAACAACAATCCACTTTCCTCTTTTGCCATCTGGATCTTGGGTCAATATGTATTTTACAACTAAATGAGGCACAAATGCTATTATGTGGGAATGTAAAATGTAAACTCTGAAGTCTTTTAAGGCTTTGACCAAGGCAAAGGCTTGTTTTTCCATTATATTGTACTTCATATGTGCATCTCTTAATGCCTTGCTGAAAAATGCAATTGGCTACTCTTTTCCATTCATGTTTTTCTATAATAGGATAGCAGTTACTGTGTGTTTTGATGCAAATGAAAAAAATGAATAAATCCTTTGTAAAATCAAGACTAATGAGAACTGGTGTTTTGGTAAGTGCTTGTTTTACCAGCTCAAATTATTTCTTTGCTTCTAAGGTCCATTTAAATCCTTATTCTCTTTTAAGCATGTTTGTCATGTTTCTAAGGAGTTCAGCTAGATTGGGTATGAACCTTCTCAAGAAATTAATCTTTCCAATGAAAAATTAATGTTCCTTGATGTTTCTAGGATGGCTGATTTGCAATATGCCATCAATCCTTTTTGGGTCTATGCTTATTCCCTCTTCTGATATGATATGTCCAAGAAGTTTACCTTCTTAGAGACCAAACAATGTCTTCTTTGGATTTAAGGACAACCCAAATTTTCTACATTTTTCAAAGACTTTTATTTGTTGGAAATACTGAGAGGGGGGGGCGGGGGTGAATCAATATTCCTTTCAATTAGAGCATTAGTTAATCTCCAAGTATTATCAGTGTTTGTAAAATGATAGCAGTAAACAAGAGGAACAAAAATGCACATATTTTTTAAGGTGGAAACCCAGTCCGGGACAAAAACACCTAATTCTTTTCTAATAATTCTTTAATATTCAACTCCAATTGAAAATAAAGCTCCAACTTCCTAGAATCTAGAAAAGCATTTTTCTCCAGCTCCCACCGGATGGATGCTCCAACGCCCGAGATTCTTCAATAGTCAACTGAATAGATGCCCCAACACCCAATGAGCTACAACTCACCTAGCCTGAAGTTTTCATTGAAGAATAAAAGAGAATGGACTCTCGTGGAGAAAATGGTCCACTTTGTGAAGTATAGAATGATGTAGAAAGAATAGAAAGATATACTATACCATGGAACCCCAACTCGACCTGACCACTAATGATGATCTAGACCTCCCAACAACGCTGCCTCTTCAACCCTTAGCGAAATAGATACTGGTGCAATTTGTACAAAAATTTATTTGCAATAACTAAGTACAATGATACCTTTACAATGATTGTATGCGTGCGCATGAACTTCATGTGATGAACTTCTTTGGTGTTATGCACCTTGGTTGCTGCTCTTGTCATGCTACCTGTTGCACCTTTGCTTTGCTTTCTTGCCATTAAAGTGTGGTCCTTTGCAACCCTTGACAACACATGATCTAGCTTTTTTTTCCTTCTAGGAGCTCAATATTGAATCTGGTGTATCTCTGTTATTTCAGATCCTCAGTATCTGATTTTCGGTCCTGTAGTATTCATCTGAGTCTTATTTCCAATGCCATAGGTCTGACCCAATTTGGATTCTTCAAGAGATATTTATACCCAATTTCTCACACTACCCTAATTATGGACTATTTCAGTAGAGTGCACTTGTACGGCGTGCCATGTGTCACTGTTTCTTCATTTTCCTCTGAAATTTATAGAGTGAAAACTACAAAATGTGCACTATTTTCCAATTTTTACGGAATTCCAATTTGATACTTAGAGAGAGAGTTATGATGATTTTACCAAGGTCACTTCTTTGAGATAAATTTCAGGAGCCTGCAAAAACCCTTACTTCCACAGATCATATCTCCAAAAATAATACGCAACTTGATTTGAAATTTTTACTACAGCTTCCTCAGGATTTCAGCTTTGCCTCACAAACATTTCAACTTTTGAGCCTTCATAGAAAAAAATTTAGTTTGAAAATTCCACGATGACCTATTTCAGATGGCCAAATCCCATGCATAAGGAGGAAATGAAGATCACAATTTATATGAATTCTTAAGTTGAGATGGGCTTCAACAAGTGAACGTGGGAGGGATATTAAGAGCTTAAAAAATATTAATTATGACTTTTCAATGACCCATGCCCCAACCCCATGGGGTTTTAGACCACTAACTGGGGGTACAAACTTCAAACATGAATATCTCTCAAACCGTGAAGAATTACATGGCGTGCCATATATCAATGGAAACATCTCGACAAGTAGAAACCATATAAAGAATTATTGACCCAGAATATATTAATTTGGTAGGTCAAAATTCCCATGCAATATTGGGTTAGCCCCTAGTGTTGCTTGGGTTGACATCAATGACAACCACTGATCAAAAATCTCCCCCTTTGGCATTGATGGCAACACAAGTACTCCCCCTGCAATCATGACACCTCTTCCTACAACATTCTCTCCCCCTTTGACATCAATGGAAAAGGGTAACTCCCCCTGAAACACAACCATCCTGCAGACCTGTACACACTTCCACTCACGCTAACACACAACCATCCTGCAGAACTGTACACACTTCCACTCCCGCTTTATATTCTTGAAAAAGGAAAATCTAATGAGAACTTGGGAGAATCCCAAGCTTTTGACGAAGATGTTCAAATGATTCATGAGGTAAAGGTTTAGTGAAGATATTAACAATTTTTTCTTTTGTACAAACATACTCAAGTTTGATATTCTTTTCAGCGACTTTTTCTCTAACAAAATGATATTTGATTGGAATGTGTTTTTTTTTTAATGCATGATAGGATTCTTGGAGATGTTGATGGCACTAGTGTTGTCACAGAATATGGGAATAGGCTCACTGAATTGTACTTGAAGATCTTGCAAAGTTTGTTTCATCCAAAGGACTTGAGTACAACATGATTCTACTGCAATGTATTCTGCTTCCACTATAGATAATGAGATTGAAGTTTGCTTTTTGCTCAACCATGATACGAGACAACCTCCTAGATAGAATGTTGCTCCACTAGTACTCTTACGATCATCAACGCTTCCTGCCCAATCTACATCTGTAAAGGCTTGAATAATGATATTGTTACCCTTGGGATACCACAAGCCATATTCTTCTGTGCCCTTTATATATTGAAGAATTCTTTTGACAGAAATAATATGTTATTATTTTGGTGCTGCTTGGAATCTTGCTACTTGTCCAACTGCTTGCATAACATCTGGCCAAGGGGCTATTACATATAGAAGGCCACCAATCATAGAACTGTACAACTTCTGATCCACATCCTTAGATGAGTCGTCTATGCTCAATTTGTAACCTATTACCATTGGAGTAAGGACAGGTTTGCAATCTTCCATTTTGAATTTCTTGAGCATTTCCTTGATGTACTTGGCTTGACATATAAATATTCCTTTCTCTTGCTGAGATATTTGAAGCCCTAAGAAGTATGTCAGCTCACCAAGTAAAAACATCTCAACTCACTTTGCATATTTGTAGAAAATTTCTTAATTAGTCGATCATCATTGCTACCAAATATTATATCATCCACATATACCTCAAAAATTGTTAAATTATCTTTATCTATTTGTACATAAATATTGCTATCAACAGTACCTTTCTTGAACCCTTGTTGACATAGATATCCATCGAGATGAGCATACCATGCTCTAGGAGCCTGCTTGAGACCATATAGAGCCTTCTTTAACCTGCAAAAATAGTCTTCTTTTTGTGATAATAGAAAACCTTCAGGTTGTTCGATGTAAACTTCTTCTAAATCTCCATTCAGAAATGCTGGCTTAACATCCATTTGGTAGAATTTGATTTTTCTTGAACATGCATAGGCGAGAAACATTCGGATGGCTTCCATTCTGGCAACTGGTGAAAATGTTTTGTCGAAATCAATTCCTTCCACTTGTGCATAGCCTTTGCAAACCAATCTTGCTTTGTTTCTGATAACCTACCCATCTTCATTCAATTTGTTCCTGAACACCCATTTAGTCCCAATGACATTTTTATCTTTTGGTCGTGGAACTAATTCCCAAGTGTTATTCTTCTCAATTTGATCCAATTCTTCATTCATAGCTGCTACCCAATGTTCATTTTGGCTAGCTTCCTCAAAACTACTAGGCTCAAAGGTTGCTAGAAAAGCAACATGAGCTTGTTGTGATGAACGAAGCTGTCGACCTTCATTTATGTCACCAATGATTTGATTTGATGGATGGTTCTTTTGAATCCACTCTTTTGTTCTCCTTGGAGGAGCTTCTTGTTGTTGTTTTGGTATATCTTGATGATCATTGTTTACTTCTTCCTCATTGATAGTTGCTTCTTGTTCTACAATTTTATTTGTGTCTTTTTCAGCCTCTGTCTCAAGTTTCAAAGATTCTAGATCCTCATCATTACTCGCTAGAACACCATCTTTGTCAAACGTAACATTTATGCTCTCCACTATCTGTTTTCGTCTTAGATTATAGCATTTATAGGCCTTTCTTTTGCATGAGTAACCAACAAAGTAACCTTCATCAACACGTGATTCAAACTTACCCAAATTTTGATCTTCTCTTTTGATATAACACTTGCTTCCGAAGATTCTGAAATATTTTACATTAGCTGGTTTTCCTTTCCATAATTCATATGGAGTCTTGTTGCAATTATTTTTTAGAAGACTTCAGTTGATAATGAAGACTGTCATATCAATTTCTTGAACCCAGAATTTTTCATCCAATTTTGAGTCCTTCAACATTGTTCTACCCATTTCCTGTACATTTATATTCTTTCTTTGAGCAAATCCATTTTGCTGAGGTGTTCGTGCTGTTGAAAATTGCCTTTTTATTCCATTTTCGTCACAATATTGCTGAAATAATTTGGAAGTGAATTATCCACCATTATCTGATCTTAAACACTTTATTTTCAAATCAGTTTCATTTTCAACCAACTCCTTGTAGATCTTAAAGAACTCAAATGCTTCATATTTTTTCTTTAGGAAACTGACGGTTGTCATCCTGGTATAGTCATGTATCATCAACATGAAATATAATTCTCCATCTAAGCCTTTTTTTCTCACAGGACCACATAGATCAGTATGTATCAATTCCAATGGATGTGATGAAAAGTGTTCTTTTGTTTTAAATTGGACTTTTTTCTGCTTACCATGCTGACATGCCTCACATAGTGTGTTGGAAGGTTTTGAGATTTTTAGCATTTCTCGTACTGCTTCCTTTTTTCTTATCATGACAAGATTGTCAAATTTTATGTGACCCATTCGTTTGTTCCATAACCAACTTTCATCTTCTTTAGCTAGTAGACATGCTTTAGTTTCTTCATCCAGAACATATATGTCGTTTGGAGCTCGACTTGCTGTAGCGACAATTTTACCATACCTGCCTTTCCTGATTTCACATTTTGTGGAGTTGAATAGCATTGCATGTCTTGATCACACATTTGTCCAACACAGAGCAGATTGTGATTCATGTTTTCGACCAATAGAAGATTCTTGGCTATAACATCTTTGCTTCTGAGAGTGATGGTACCTGATCCTATAACATTTCAAGATCCATCATTTCCAAAGGATATGGTTCCATCCTTCTTCTCTTTCAGAGATACAAATTTCCTTCTATCTCCAGTCATATGCGTTGAGCAACCGCTGTCAACATACCACACATATTTATTTTTTGAGCCTTGAGAGCAAGAGCACAATTATCAGTCTTCTTCTTCTTCCATGTTCGTTCATTCTGTGGCTTCGAAGATTCTTCTGGAGGATTTTCAAGTCTGTAGTCTCTGGCTATGTGTCCAAAGTTCTGACATTTGTAACATTCCATATTATTTCTTAAATTTTCAAATCTATTGATGTTTCGTTGAGCCCTGGGAGGTTCATATTTGAAGAATCTCTTGGAATTGTATTGGTTCATAGGGTACGTGTGACATTCTATAGCTTTATGACCAAATTTTCCACATGAATAACAATAGCCATGAAAAATATGTTGGTACCTGGATGAAAATCTTCGTCGAGGAATCATCTTCCAAGGATGTGCTTGCGAATCTTGTCCAATGAAGTCTTCATGTATGTCAGATCTCATAGGTTCATTGTATTTTGTTGTAGAAGGTCCTGCTTCTTCTTCTTTGTAACCGAGGCCAGTTCTGTCATTGTAAGATCATTGATTGTTGATGAGTTCTTCCAATGCCCTTGAGCTATTGGCATAGTTTTGGATAGTTTTTCCCTTCTTCACTTCCTTACGCAGTGAGACTAATTCGGCTTCTAATTCTTCCCTTTCTTGGTTGCTTTCTTCCAACTTCTTTTGAAGTGACTCTTCAATACATTTATGTTCTTCAACTTCAATTTTGAGACCTTGAACTTGTTCTTCAAGAGTATTGGAATGGATCTTCTCGGCATTGAGCTCCTTTATAAGCTTGATTGCCTCCTCATAAAATTCTTCTATGGTCAAACCTTATTCTTCATTGTTTGATACTTCTTGTTTATTGTGCTTGGCCATAAACAATACTTTCTCATTGGCTTCTTCTTTGCTGTCACTTTCTTCATCGGATGATGAGATATCTTCTTTAGAGAGAAATTTCCTTTTGGATCCTTTATTTTTGCCTTGCTTGTTGAATTTCTTAAAGCCTTTCTTTCCTTTTGAGTTGCCATCACTTTTGTTTGGACATTTTGCTATGAAATTCCCAACCTCACCACAACCGAAACATATCAATGGAAGTTTACCTTTGAATTTTCCCTTACCAGGTTTTAGTTTTCTTGTAAAGTAAGCATATTCTTCATCTGAAATACCTTCTCCATCATCTCCCTTTTCTTCACACTTGTAGGTGCATGTCATTTCAATTGAAGGTTGTTTGTCCTTATTGGTTTGCTTAGATGCAACGAACGTAGTTTCTAGATTTGAAGTACCCTTTTCTTCATCAAGTCTCATTTCATATGCTATGAGAACTCCATGTAATTCTTCCTTGCTGAGTTTGTCCAGATTTGCACTGTATTCTAAGACCGATACCTTTGGGTTGAATCTCCTTGGTAACGTTCTAAGAATCTTCCGTATAATAGTCTTCTCGTCAACTGGCTCTCCCAATCCTTCCAGAGTATTGGTTATTTCATCAACGTATTGAAAGTATGCAGCAATGTTGCAATATTCTTTCATTCTGAGTTGCTCAAATTTTTCTCTATAGATTTGAAGCTTTGCTTCTTTGACATTTGAGTCACCTGCATATATATTCTCAAGCTTGTCCCATACATTTTTGGCGGTTTTACAACCCAACACCTTATGATAAGCAGATTCAATAAGTCCACTGATAATAATATTTTTTGCTTTTGCATCATTTACCAAATTCTTCTTACCTTGTTCATCCGCGGTTGATGTAAATCCATTTTGAACAGTGTCCCATACTTCGTAACCTTGCGCCAAGAGATAGACCTCCATTCTTCCTTTCCAAAGTGCATAATTATTTTCATTGAATAGAGGTACACCATTCTTGGTATGCTCGATGACCTCCTTCCAGCTGTTAAACTGCTATTGAAGGAACTAAGCTCCGATACCAATTATTGGAAATACTGAGAGGGAGGGGGGGTGAATCAGTATTCCTTTCAATTAGAGCATTGGTTAATCTTCAAATTCTTCTCATTTATTACAATGCTTGATAAACAAGAAGAGTTTCCTAAATACACATATTTTAAGGTGTAAGGTCACTCCAAGGACAAAACACCATGCATTTGTAATAATTCTTTAATATTCAACTCCAATTGAAAATAAAGCTCCAACTTCCTAGAATCTAGAAAAGCATTTTTCTCCAGCTCCCACCGGATGGATGCTCCAACGCCCGAGATTCTTCAATAGTCAACTGAATAGATGCCCCAACACCCAATGAGCTACAACTCACCCTAGCACCACCCTACCACCCTATAGAAGAATAAAAGAAGAATGGACTCTCGTACTAGGGAAAATGGTCCACTTTACAATGATATAGAGTGATGTAGAAGAAGAAGATATACTATACCATAGCCCCAACTCTGACACAACCACCTAATGATGATCCTAGACCTCCCAACACTGCCTCTTCAACCCTTAGCAGATAGATACTAGTACAATTTGTACAAAAATGTATTTACAATAACTAAGTACAATGATACCTTTACAATGATTGTATGCAGTGCTGCCCACTTGAAGACTTCATATGATGAACTTCTTGCTGCTGTTATGCACCTTGGTTGCTACTCTTGTCATGCTACCCTCTGCTACACCTTGATTTTCTTTTCTGCCATAGAAAGTGTGGTCCTTTGCAACCCTTGACAACACATGATCTAGCTTTTTTTTCCTTCTAGGAGCTCAATATTGAATCTGGTGTATCTCTGTTATTTCAGATCCTCAGTATCTGATTTTCGGTCCTGTAGTATTCATCTGAGTCTTATTTCCAATGCCATAGGTCTGACCCAATTTGGATTCTTCAAGAGATTTATACCCCAATTTCTCCTACCTAATTATCAATTATTTCGGTAGAGAGTGCACTTGTGCAGTGCCACGTGTCCTTTGTTTCTTCATTTTCCTATGAAATTTATAGAGAGAAAACTAAATACTATGCAATATCTGCAACCTTTTATGGAATTCCAATCCAATAATCAGAGAGAGAGTTATGATTATTTTACCAAGGTCACTTCTTTGAGATGAATTTCAGGAGCCTTCAAAAACCCTTACTTCCACAGATCATATCTCCACAAATGTTGTGCAACTTGATCTGAAATTTTTACTACAACTTACTAAGGGTTTCTTCTTTTCCTCACAAAAATTTCAACTTCTGAGCCTTCCTAGAAAAAAATTTAGAGCGAAAATTCCACGATGACCTGTTTCAGATGGCCAAATCCCATGCATAAGGAGGAAATGAAGATCACAATTTATATGAATTCTTAAGTTGAGAGGGGCTTCAACAAGTGAATGTGGGAGGGATATTAAGAGCTTAAAAAATATTAATTATGACTTTTCAATGACCCATGCCCCAACCCCATGGGGTTTTAGCCCACTAACTTGGGGTACAAACTTCAAACATAAATATCTCTCAAAATGTGAAGAGTTACATGGCCTGCCATATATCAACGGAAACATATCGAAAAGTAGAAACCATCAAAAGCGTTATTGACCCAGAATCTATTAATTTGGTAGGTCAAAATTTCCATGCAATATTGGGTTAGCCCCTGGTGTTGCTTGGGTTGACATAAATGACAATGGATGATCAACATTCTCAAGTGTATTATGTGTTCTTCATCTGTTCTAGAATAGAGAGTAATGTCATATAAGTATATCACTATGAAGTAACCTATTTCTTCTGAAAATGCAATATCCATGGCTCTCTGAAATGCAACACAAGCATTCATTAAACCAAAGGGAATTTTCAAATACATGAAAGTACCCCAAGGTGTATTAAAGGTTGTTTTAAGTTGATCATTAGGATGTACCAATATTTGATTGTAACCTGAGAAGCCATCTAGCAAAGAGATTCTTCTAGAACCAATTAACCTTTGTAAAATATGATCCATTTTGGGTAAGGGATAATTTTCCTTTAATGAGACTTTGTTTAGGTTTCTAAAATCAATGCAAAGCCTTATTTCTCCTATTTTCTTCCTAACTGATACAAGATTAGAAACCCACTCTGAGTATCTAATAGGGACTATAATTCCAGCATCATACATTTTTCTAATTTCTTTCTCCACCAAAGGTAATTGGATAGGGTTAATTCTGTGCAATTTTTTGTTTAAAAGGCTTCTGGTTTTCTTTGAGGGTATCTTATGCTAAATTCTTTCTGTATCATATGATTTCAAATCCTCATAAATCCATGCAAAAACATCAGAAAATTCTTTGAAAATCTCAATATATTTCAGTTTAATGTGAGTTGGTAGTGTCTTGGATAATTTGATCGTTTTGGGATTTTCCTCACTGCCTATGTTGCACTCTTCCACTTCAGTTTGTATGGTTCCAATTTTGGATTTTTAGCAGCACCATTCAAGTCAAATAATTCCTCTAATGGGACCAGTCCTTTTGGCAAGATTTGGTCTTTAGATTGCAGCACTTCTAAGTCTTCATTTTCTAAATCTGTGCTATTTTTTTTCATATGTTGGATTTTATTTGTTAACAGATTTATTTTAGCAATCTCTGGAGACTTTTCTTCTTCAACAAGTGGGTTTTCTTTAGTAGGACAATCTTCATCATACTCTGAATCTGAGTTTGATGTTTCAAATTCATTTTTGGACTGTAGGAAGTCTTCTATTTGTCTATCTCCATCAAAAACTTGCCAGTATTTTTCATTATCCCGAACAGCTGGTCTATATTTGACTTGGGTGGTACATTGCTTGGTTTCACAAGGTGTTAGACAAGTTCTAGAAGCAAAAGCTAATCCATTGGCAAGGCTATTTTGGTTTCTTGGGACAAAGTTAAGTTGGAATTCATCAAATGTTTTTAAAAAGTCCATGGCATCATCTCTATAGGCTCTAAGTTTGGGATGTTTGGCACTGTATTCTCCATTTACTTGTTTGATTATCAATTTTGAATCTCCATGAACTGTTATTATTGTTGCCTCTAATTTTTTCAATAAATGCAGGCCTAAAAGGAGAGCTTCATACTCTTCTATGTTATTAGTACATTGGAAGCTTAATCTATAGGAATGCCCCTCAGCATGATTGTTTGCAGTGTTGTGTAACCATATGCCTGCTCCTTAACCAGTTTTAGTGCAAGACCCATCAAAATTCATGCTCCAAAGAGGAATGTTTTCATATTTGTCATTTGTTTCATTGTTGTCTTCTTTGTTTTGTTTGTCTAATCTGTCACTGTGTTGTTCTTGCAGGTCTGCACTATGCTGAATTTTATTTTCTTCCTCAAGATCTTCAATGTTTTGAGGTTTTATTCTTTGTTATTCACGATCTGCATTATTTTTATGACTATTTTGAACCTTAAAACCTGTGATCTGTTTTCCGTAATTTTCTGAATCACCAAACTACCTTTTAGTTTCCTCCTTATTTTCCTCTTCATCATTTGTTGCCAATATGTTTGGATGTGTGGTGACCACTATATTTGATGAAGTTTCATTGACTAACTCTTGCTCTTTAGGAATATCATCATTGTACAGAATGAATGAGTCAAGGTCAATGTGTATGGAATAGAGAGGAGGATTCTCTAGTCTTTCTTGGTTACTCACCATGTATTTCAAGTGTGATTCCCTATAGAGTCTTCTGGGTTGACTGAAGACAGGGATGGTGGCATAAGTCATATCCATCTACATAGTGCCTCGCAACTTAGCACCCCATAACCTTGAAAGAAGCATGTCATATTTGGGGGGGATATCAACCACCACAATGTCCATCACTAAGCTCTTTGCTAGTATTTGGGCTAAGTTAACACAACGATCCTTTATTAGGCCTAGGCATCTCACCCTACTTGAATCAAAGGAATATAAATCTTTGTAGGGTTTAGTCACCTCTAAGCCTAATCTTTCCATTATTACCTTAGCCATGTGGTTGTGTGATGCTCCTGAATCAAGCATGGCATTGTAAAAAATATTATCGTGGATGTTCAAACTGAGGTAAAATGGAGGGGTAGTTCCTTCTTGAAATTTTTCTTCAATTTTTGGTCCAAATATGAGCTCTGGGATATCATAATTTAAGTTAATTGTGTCATGAACATCTTCTATGTTCAAAGCTTTCAAAATATGACCTCTATATACATTTTTGGTGACTAATTTAGTGAGTGGGGAAAAAATTTTGATTTTGGAAATTTCACTCTCTAGGCTAAAGGGAATCTAATTTTTAGACATGTTTGATTTAGCCTTCTTAGTCACTGATTCATTAGCAAAATCATCTTGCTGATTTTTAATATTTACAACAATTAAAATGGTTTTTTCAGGAGCACTAGCTGTGATGCTAGCACTATTGGGGTTGTCACTCTGTTTTTCATTGACTTGCGTGTTTTTCCCCTTTTTTAGATCAGAACTTACAACCACTGTTTTATGATTTTCAACTGTCTTTTTGGTGGTGTTTACAGGGCTGTTTTTGGCAGAATTATCAAAGGTTTTGTCCTTATGAGTTTCTTGATTCTTTTTACTTCTTAGATCATATTTTTTAGGTGATCTTATGATGGCATTTTCAAAGTCTAGCTCATAGTATTCAGTCTCTGGTCTTCTATCATCATAGGGTGTATACAGACCTTGTTTTCTTTCATAAATGAAATCAGAATTCTCATTACTTACTCCCAACATGTTCATGTGCTCATCCTCTATTTTTTCATTTGTTTCTTCATCCTCATTGACATAATTTTCTTGAAAATGAGGTCTAATCTATTGATCATCCTCTCTTTGTCTATTCTAAAGTTGATTTCTCCTAAAGTTCTGGTTCTGGTTTTGAGACTGATTTCTATTTTGGGGAGCTGATTGATTTTCTCTTGATTGTGCTCTCTCAAATATGCTCATCCTCTTCATAATTTCCTCCATCATTCTTTCCATTTTTGAGATATATGTGGAAGGTGTAGTTGCCTCCCTAAATGATACTTTCTTTTCATTCCTCATCTTAGCTCTTTTCTCAATCAAATTTACTTCCAAAGCAAGAGCTCCCTTCTGCATGTCTTCCAGAGTCAAGGGATCTCTTTCTATTAGTTGATAAGCCATTTCAAGATCAAATCCTTCAGAAAATTTGGCCAAAGCTGAGCCTTGTGGAGGTTTCAAATTTGGGGGCAGTGGATTATAAACACTATTGAATCTAGTGCAATAATTTTGAACACTCTCCCCAGTGTTTTTTTTGAGGTTGTTGTAATATAAAAGTATTTGGAGAGGATTTTTTCTGACTTCCCATTTTTTTAGGAATGACTGATGGAGAGCTTGGAGGTCATTAATACTATTAGGGGTTAAGCTTTTGAACAATTTTCTTACTTCTCCCACTAAAATTTGAGCAAACAATATGAGTTTGACAGTTTCATCATCTATCTCATTTATATCAAAATAGTCATTCATCTTGTCCACATGTTGCGAAGAAATATTAGAACCACTGGCATCATATAATGGAATCTTGGACTGATAGTCCTATGGTAGATTGAATAAAGGTAAAGGAAGGACTAGAGGAGCATACCATGTTGCCATGATAGGAGGTTGTGGGAAAAGCGGGGGGTTTACAGGTGCAGGATGTAAGATAGGAGGGGGATGATGGAATGGAGTGGTTTTAACATTGGATGTATGGATAACAGAACTGGATGGACCAGCAAGAGACTGTTGAGTAGATCTAGGATGAGAGAAACCAAAATTATGAAGGAAATGCAGATCAGGTGAGGTAGTTTCTCTGGTAACAGTGTTTTCACTACTATGTTGGGGTGAGTGTGAAGGCTCAAAGTATATCTAATAAATATCACTAAGTGACTTAGTTCTGTATGGTTTTCTTGTGAATGGTAAGCCAATTTGTGTATCTTGTAGAGCTGTAAGGTTTTTAGGGACAAAATCAACCCTATGAATTGTTCTGACAACAGTTGAAGTCTTAGATTTAGGAGATTTCCTAAGTATACTTTCTGGATTATCAACTATCTCAAGAGGATTTGGGTCAAGATGGGCTCTAGTATGAATTCTTTTAAAAGCCACTACATTGTGTTTTCAGACCCAATGACAAGAAAAGTTCAACCAAGTATGACAATATTTAATAGGCTAACTGGTCTTTAATAAGAAAAATAAATCCTTAAAGTTTCCTTGACTGAGTTTGTATGATGTTATGATGGAGATGGGTTTCCCAGTGGAGTCTTTAGGTCAATTCAGAAATGTGGAGTCACTAGGTGGAAATTTTTTAGCTTTCAAAGGTAAAACGTTTTATGGTCCACCACCATTTACTGATTTTGAATACCAATCTGGAATGTTTTGGGTTTTCTGAGTTTTTTACAGTCCTGTGGGTTATGAGAGTGTCATATATATATTTCAACACTTAGCTATGGTGATGAGACAAACAAGGTTTTCTTTATGGCTTACTAGCTGATTTCTCCGAGGTTTGATAAGGGTCTGTTAGAATCCTAAGAAATACTTAGATTTCCACTGATTCAAACAAGTCCTATCATGATCACCAATATTATTGGTAGTGCTTGAAGAAAACTAATTTTACTTAAGAGTATACTAATTATTTTGTTTTTAAGGACTTTAACTCAGAAAATCCCCAGTATGGTCGCCAGTCTCTTAGTTCTTCGTAGTTTGCAATATTGGCAAGTAAAAACGCTGCAGAGCCTACATCAAAACCACTTTGGAATCTAAGGATCTAGCAATTCTAGATTCAGAGAGGGATCTCTCTATATATGCGTTTTCAAAGATATGATCTTTAAGGATTATGATATGATATTAGGCTAGTTATAAAGCACAAGGGTTTTGTTTGTTTTGGTTGGGATGGATATCATTAAAATGAAGTAAGTATTTTTGATGGGTAAAGGTGTGAGTAGGTTGAAAATGGTTTAGTTGATAAGATAGGTAAGAAATAGTGTCAATCCATTGGGCTATGGAGTCACAAAAGGGTTTAATTGGACAACAGGTTTCAAGAGTGGTCTATGGGGCAAGTCATCTATGTCAATAGATCTC
>JAXQQM020078367.1:0-15963 GCA_034641835.2 Pinus albicaulis | reverse complement strand
ACTGAACTTTCAATCCATCAAAATGAAAGAGTAAGGTTAGGCCTCTTACCTGCAACTGACGGATCTCGATTCCAATGGTCGGTTTTTTCGCTACGCTCGTTGCAAGATTTAGGGCCTTCTCTCCTCTCTACAGTCACCACAACAACAATAGCAAATGAGTGAATTTGGAGGGAAAACTGCCTTATTAAAAGAGAACCCCTGTTTCTTCTTTCGACTACTGCGACCATACCGTAGCCCCGCTTGACAAACCGTCTGCACCGTTGGAAAGCTCCCACCAAGCCCTCAAATGGGTATCTGTTAGTTTTTTGTGATTTGATACTTCACCAGGACACATTTTGTCCAAGAAGAGTCACTTCACCTCTCCTTCAAATCGAATTTGCTTACTTACGACACTTGTACTTGGGGCACCATTTTGCCTCCTTACTTGTATTTGTTCGTGTCGATTTTCGTCATGAGTTACCATCTTGTACTCATGTTTTCATGGTCCCCCATTGGGCCTTTACTGTGTGGAAGCACCATCAAGTCGCCCTTGTTTAAAGTATCCAAGTTGAGTCATCCTCGCATTCATGGAGTCTATTTCGAGTCCCTTTGTACCCCGCTATAGCCCTCCATCCTTCATTGCTTGGTCTCTCTCTTGTGTCGCACATTATGACCTTCAGTCCCACTGTCCCCTATCCCTTATGATATTGTGTCAGTCGCTGCCATGTCATTCATGCCCTTTATGCTCTAACAAGGGAAGTCGTCCATTCGCTACTCAGTCCTTTCCATTTCACTACCATCATTAGTGTCAGTTTGTCCGTTGCTCTACTATTTTCTCTCGTGCCTTAGTTGAGGATATCTCATTGCCTCAGCTATGGCGGACCTCCTTCTGTCGACATCAGCTCATTCATTCCAGAAGCTAGGTCTAGAGGGCGGTGTACCTTGGTTCCAGCTTCCACTCTTGTTCGGTGCCTCGGATCAGGCAAAGGGATCTCTCATTTCCCTTTGACTTGATTGTTTCTCCACTCCAGCTCCTTTCAGCATGACCGAGATCCGTATACTCGATGGTTCAGTGATACAGCAGCAGCTCTTGATGATTCCCGGGTGTGTGTGAGATGTCTCAACCCTCATGAGGGGGTAGCCCTGCAGGTAGCCCCCCACATGCCCGAATGACCTCCTCCTTGCAGCCTTCGATGCAGCTCCAAATATTTGATGATGTTGGCCTTAGCCACTTGCAGCGCCTCTTTGATTTGCATGTATCAGTCAGATTTTGTGAGCCCTTCCCCATTTACAGGGGGCATTTGGGTTGTATTTGTATCTCATGTACTCAGATATTATTTGTATCAGTCCTGGCTGTTATCCCAGGCACAGCATGTATGTGGGATTCCTCATTGTATTTTTATCTGGCTCATGATTATGTCGGCTGTACTTTATGGTTCGGTCCCTTGTTTACTGGACACATTATTATTTTGTACTTTGTCTCGGCGGGCATAGGTATGCCTCCCCCGCCACCTTCAGCACAGGTACCCTCTCATAAAAAGAGACTTGTTGCACCTGCGAGTCTCGTCTGCTCAGGGTCTAGTTCTTCAGCACACTATCTACCTTGCATTTCTATCTCTGACTTCCCTTTTGTTGTTTGGTGATTGAGTTCTTACAACGTACTTCGGTTATACGATTTGCTCCTGGCACTCGCATGCTGGGGGGCAATCTGTTACACCATTTTTTGGTCATCTAACCTATTATCATTAGATGGACCCAAGTATACCATGTAAGACCAATTTTACCCTAAGTAAAATTGCCTTCACTATGTTAAATAACTTAATAAACCACATTTATTAGGTTGTTTATGGTCTAAACAGGAAACCCCAAAAGGAAATATTAAACAAACCTATATTTGTTTGATTTTCCTCAAGGAATAATTAATTAAACAATAATTTAATTATTATTCCTGGTCATGTTTAATCCAAAACAAAGAAATTAATTAGATAAATCTTTATTTATCTTATTATTTTCTAGGAATAATTATTTAAATCTTATTTAAATAATATTCCTTGTTAAATATGACTAAATCACCCATAAATAATTAAATAAATCATTATTTATTTGATTATCCTTCAACCACTTCCTTAAAATGATAAATAAATCCTTTATTTATTTATTATTCACAAATAAAGGGATTTGACCCAAGTCAAATACTTTTTCCCTCCAACAAATATAATAAAATATTCCATAAAAAGTGGATCTAGATTTGGTTAATGTTATTTTAATCATGCACCAAGATCTAGAATGACCCAATATTTTGTTATAAATAGGAGGGTTTTTCCTACCATTCTTCACCTTTTGTTGCCTATTAGATCACTCTGGATCTATACACTTGGTCACATTCCATCATTTGCTGTGTGAGCTTCCATTGAGCTCTATTCTTTGCATTGGGTTTTCTACACCAACAAGAGAGAGAAATCTTAGATCTGAAGTGCTGAGGACTTCCAAGAACCCATCCCACTAAGGATAATTGGATACACCTTCTTGTTTTCCTCCCAGGTGCCCAATTAATACAAAAAATTCTTTCAAAAATCGTTCTTGTCTTGTCTATTGGTATATGGAGCAAACCCTTGTTTTTACTACTTAATGTCTTTCCATGCATAGATCTGGTTTTTTGCAGCTCTTTTCTTGTTCAACTAACCATAGATCTGAAGATATTGGCAGCCACTTTTTTTGTTAGGGCTATTAGTTATGCATAGCTAAAGTGGTCCTTTTTCGTACACTTCGACAAAGGATTCATACTAACAGCTACCTAATGAATATTCATATTCCTCACATGACTCTTTCATTTCCACTTACACATTTTACATTTTCTCATCATTTTCAAAATAAAAAATTACGTATGACAAAAATGTGGCCATAGCCATGAGAAAAAATAATACATCATGTTTAAACACAAGGAAATTGAAACTCGATGACTATGACATATAACTTCGTTATAAGGTGTTCGTACCAAAGGCTTTATACTCTTTTTATATAATAAACCTTTAGTATTAGATCTTGATTATATCATATTTTACCCTCTAATGCATTTGGATATATAACCTTGGAGACTATCTGAATGTTGTTCCACAACATGATTAAATTAATATGTAACTTGGCTAGTGTTGAGTCTCAAAAGTGTTCTCCATATTCATACATATTTCCATTATGTCATAACCATTTAGCTCTTATTTCATAGCCATTTGACCTAAAACCCTACATCAAGTAACCATTTTCATAAATATATGGGTTAGGATCCTTGTTTTCCAAAGTTATTTATTTTATGTATTTAAGTGAATTTATGATTAGAAACTAGAAAATTAACATAGTTTCATATATCTATATATGTGTTATGAGTTTTGTGACATGTGTAGGTCAAAAGGAGACTTCTAGAAGACCCTTATGTGGCACTCTAAGGCCAAATTCGAAATTGGTTGGAGAATATTATGGAATCAAGAGGATATGTGTCTCACTTCCTTGTTGTATTGAAACTCTAAGAGGATATGTGTCTCATCTCTTAGTTGTGTTGAAACTCTAGAAAGACAAGTGTTTTATCATTTCCTATTTTGATTGTAACTCTAGAGATGGAGGGAGAGATTCATGGACTCCCATTAATGAGATGACTCCTCATATTTTGTATAAATAGGAGAAGCTTTCTCCTATCATAGGTAATGAGGAAGTAGATTTGTAACAAAGCTTAAGATGGAATGGGATGTAGACTTGTGAAGTTTTTCAATAAAGAAGTTCCTTGATGGTATTTTGATTACAATTTTAAGGAGCTGAAGAAGGATTACACCAAATTGGTAGCAGAGGGCCCCTGTTATCCAATGAGGCTTTTACATGTTTCCTAGATAATTTGCTTTCAATTATGTTTTGTCATATTTCCTTACTTAGATTACTTTTTGAAATCATAGCTTTTAGCATAAATTTTCATGGCAGCCCGGGCATTTGCATATAATTTTATAATGACTAATGACATGGAATCCATCTTGTCCTTCTGCTAATTTACTTTTCTTAGTTTTTGTTTAATTCCATCACTATTTGTTTATTTCAGTCTTGCACATTGATTTAGTAGTTAGATTTAGATATTAAGTTGCTCATGTCATTTTTTGTTACCTCCGAAAGCCATAGCTGGACTAATGGTGAGGGATTGAAGTATGAGTGTGTAGTTTGATATTAGTTTATTTTTCTGCAAGTTAGATATATTAAATTGCTCATGTCATTTTCAGTTACCTCCGAAAGCCATAGCTGGACTAATGGTGAGGGATTGAAGTATGAGTGTGTAGTTTGATATTAGTTTACTTTTCTGCAAGTTAGATATGTTAAATTGCTCATGTTATTTTCAGTTACCTCCAAAAGCCATAGCTAGACTAATGGTGAGGGATTGAAGTATGAGTGTGTAGTTTTATATTAGTTTCTTTTTCTGCAAATTAGATATTAGATTTCTCAAGTTGTTTATGATTACCTCCGAAAGCCATAGCTAGACTAATGGTGAGAGGTCAGAATATGAGTTGATGTAATTTGATTTTAGTTTTACTTTACTTGCAATCTTTTCTTTGAGTACAGTTTCTTTTGTGTTTAGACAGCAGCAAGGATAATGAGTTTCATGATCAATAGTTCACTGTTTGCTTGATTAGAATAGTGATGCAATTTTCATTTCCTTTTAGGAATTAATTTTGTCATTGTGTGTTTTAAAATTATTTTGAAGTTTGAAAAACCATTAGAAGGACATCATTGTCTTGAATATTTGTCTCCATACTTGTCTTTTAGAATTTCATAAAAATCCAAAAATGACAAAAGTAAGAGATAGGTTATCTTGCACATATAGTGCACCACACTTCGTTAGCTTACGAATCCCTGGTTGATAATTTATGTTAGCAATTTAGGACACACTAAATTGACCAAACATTTTGGTGCCGTTGCTGGGGAAGTGTAACTAGGTAGTCTTATTTCTTACATCTAAAAAAATTAATAATTCTTGAGTATGCTCTCCTCCTGCACTTTGTGTGATCTGGAGGATCAGAAAAAGGATTGTTATGTAAAAAAAAATTAATAATTCTTGAGTATGCTCTCCTCCTACACTTTGTGTGATCTGGAGGATCAGAAAAAGAATTGTTATGTGAAAAAGAAAAAGAAAAAAAAGAGGAGACAACATAAAACTTCATCATTTCAATTGATTCAACAATTTTAAAAAAAATTGTTTTCATGAAAAACTTTGATTTCAATAAATTGTTTTGTTTAATGAATATATATGTGTATTTTTAAATTTTTGAAAATATAATATACATAATTTTATTAAACAAATCAATTAAAAAAAAATGAAAATTAAAAAATTAAAAATTAAAAAATTAAATTGTTTTGTTACTAAGATATATATGTATATTTTTATTTTTGAAAATATATATATAATTTTAATAATAAATCATTTAAAAATAAATAAAAAAATTCAATAAATTGTTTTTTTTAGTAAATTACATATGTATATTTTTAATTTTTCAAAATATAACATGTGTAATTTTATTAACAAAACAAATAAAAAAAAAACAAACAAAACAAAACAAAAACAAATCAATAAACAAAATGAAATGGCCATTGTATTTGGGTAAAACGAAACCAAAGAAGCAGATCCAACCTTTGCTATTGTTAAAACAAAATCTGCAATGCTGACCAGCACTCTACAAATCTGATGAAAACCAGACGAGTCCCTTCAAAAAGATCCCCGTTCCAAAACTGTTGCTCAAGGTATCATGCATATAGGAATGGCACAATTTGTGACCTTACAAACGAACCGTGAGCAGACAGCTGGTTTTTCTGCTGCTTCAAACTTGAAGATAAAGAAAACAATACTTGGCATTGCTAGATATGAAACCACAGTAGCACAACAGGAAACAACAGACTAATCCGTTAAAAAACATGAGTATCAAGCAGAGGTTAGTCGCCTTTTGGATTTGATAGTACACAGCTTGTACAGCCACAAGGAAGTATTCCTCCGTGAGTTAGTAAGTAATGCTAGTGATGCACTGGATAAATTGCACTTCTTAAGCGTGACAGATTCAAGTCTTCTTGGTAATGGAGGTGAATTAGAGATTCGTATCAGGGCAGACAAGGAGAATGGAACAATTACCTTGATCGATACTGGTATTGGGATGAAAAAATCATAAGGAAGGAGACAAATACTGATAGATTGATTCCAAGAGGAATGAGCATTACTCTACATTTAAAGAATGAAGACAAGCCTGAGTACTCTGATCCAGAAAGGATTAAGAATCTTGTTAAAAATTATTCACAAACAGAAAAACGTAAAACAGAGAAAAACGTCAAACTTTGAAAGCACGATTTGGCCAAACAAAGATGAATTTGGAAAAAATAAAACATGCGTTTTTCACCAACGTGGTCAATTAGATAACCCAGAAATCGTTTTACGAAATTAGTGGCGGTCTGGGAGAATTTCTCGGTTCTTTGAAGGCCATTTTTGCCTACCGCGTGAGGAAAAACGGTTTTCTGTTTGCACAGTGGAGAGTTTGAACAGCACTTTGCTTAATTTCACCCATAATTCGGTTTCCTGATCTCCAAGAGGAATAATCCAAGTTGAACACAAATTCTATCAACCTTGAGCAACGTGGATTCCAGATGTTTATGATTCGCCTGAGACTGTTTGGAGATCATGTTCATTCCACTCATATCGCATTTGTTGAATTTGTAATGCTTGGAAGTGCCATACTTGCATTGAACTGTAGTGGTGCAATTGTGCCTAGACTCAATGAACATCTTATTTATCCAATTATGGAGATCACTTAGGTATCACTATATCTACTGCTCATGAGCATACAAATGCGTTTCAAGATGGGACCTTAGAGTTATTGTGTTCATTTATTGAGACAGGAATATGTGCCAATAGAAATATGTTTTTATTATGTGAAAGGAGAGGATAAGCGGCATTATGTGCATATAGGTTTGGGCACGAGAATTTTTCACCTCAACTGATATTTAATCAATATGATAGTTTCCACAATTTGTTTAACGAAAAAAAAAAAAAAAAAATTAAAATTAAAAAAATTAAAATTGTTTTGTTTACTAAAATATATATGTATATTTTTAAATTTTTGAAAAAATATATATATAATTTTATTAAAAAATCATTTTAAAAAATAAATTGCATTTCTCTTTTTCAATTTTGTTTTGATTAAAAAAAAAAAAATCAATAATTTTGAATCAATGAAATGAATAAGTTATTTGCTCACTTTTCTGAAGGTATTGATTAATTTTGGACTGATGATGAAAGATGAATGGCTAACTTTTTATTCAATATTTTTAGCTACAGAAACCGTCGACATTTTTCAGCTAAAGTCCAATTCCGCAGCTGTTCTCCAATTCCGCAGCTAAAGTCCAATTCCGCAGCTATTCTCCAATTTCGCAGCTGAAAAACCTCATTGTTCAAATCAGCCTAACTTTCTCATACAAAATCAGATTTTGATGATTCAAGTATCATTGGAAAGGTCTCAACAAGATCTACACAATGAGAAATCCATCATTAGAGTTTGAAATGCTAAATAATGAAATAAATTGCTGAAAAGAAGCTACATTCAACTTGAGGCACTAATTCCAAAACAGGTATAAATTCTTTTGATTTTTCCTTTGAGAACTTGTTTCATTAATACAAATTCTTAGTTTTGTGTGTAAATATCATAACTAGAGAGATTGATCACCTCTCTCCTTTGATAATCTTACATTCCATTGTAGAAGAAGTATTAGTTTTTTTTGCAAGTTCCAGGAGGAAGGACAAATGACTACAAGAGAATGGTGTCTCTATAAGAGACCAATTTGTTTCATAAGAGGATAATCAGCAACAAAGAGGAAATATGTTGATGCAAAATTAGATCCAAACACTTGAAAAACTTTCAGATACCATTGTCTTCATCACATCCATACCTCATAATAAACCATTCACCTCATTTCACTTCATGTTTTCCATTTACATTCACATCCACTTTCCATTTCTTTTTGTCCATTCATAACCCACAAATAAAAGCAAGAGACTCATTCACATGCTTATTGCCCATTTCCATTTCTACTCTCCATTTCCATCTTCCATTTTCATCTTCCATTTCTTGTCATTTTCATTTCGAAAATAAGCCCTGCTTCAATGCAAATTATTGAGTCCATAGTCATTTGAGTCTAAGTTCTTTGTAAAAACACCTTGAGGCTTGCATGCCTTAATGACAAGTTCTCATGCTGACAAACAATGGGAATACATTAATGTCCCTTGTTCGTCAGATCTTCTAGGTGACTCGACATCAGCAAAATCATTCGTACCTAGCAAGATGTGCTTGGGCATCTTGACTCTCATTGTCATCAATGGTGAGAATTCTCGTGTTGACTAGTGGCATCCATTAATGGCCACTAAGTCAACAATTTCCTACTATGTTCAACATCGGAACATCTTTTCACATAGTAGGATTTGTGCCAATGAGTTTTGAAGACATGAAGACTATTATTTTCATCATTTTGGAGCAAATTCAGCAAGTTTTAGTAGAAGCAATAAAAAGTCATCTTATCTCTTTATCCATGACTCCTCTTGTTCAGCCACTTGAAGAATATTATGACCAGAATTCTATGTACAGACCACACATACACAACTCTCCATCTACATTTAAGGTTAGTGAAGGTATGTTGTTTTCTAATTTTTAGTCATGTAATTCATTAGAATGCTAAAATTGTAATTTTGGAAAAATTCCTCACTCCCTTTTTCACATTGTCATATCTTTAATTGGGGGAAGGGACATCATTTCATATCCACATGTCATACACTATCACACATTTTCATTTCATTTCCACCACATATACTTCCCAACCAACTATTGTTGCAACATGATCCAAAAGATTATATGTCTATGAAAATTAATTTCAATTCATTGATGAAGTAATTGATTCTAAATGTTTTCATGAACTTTGATGCAACAAAGAAAATAAAGCATTGTTACACAAGAACCATTACTCAAAAGAAAAAGAAAAAAAAAAAAATGGTTGCTACACAAGAACCAACCATTACCAAAAAAAAAAAGAGAAGAAGAAGAAGAAGATCAACTCATGGACAAATGAATCATTGCAATAGTTGCATGAGGACATGCAACAACTTCAGTTGGGGGTATGTTGAGTCTGAAATTTGTCTTCCATATTCATCCGTATTTCCATCATTTCATAACCATTTAGCCCTCATTTCATAACTATCTAGCCTAAAACCCTACATCAAGTAATCATATTCATGATCATATGGGTTAGAATAATAATTTTCCAAAGTTATTTATTTTATGTATTTTTAAGTGAATTTATGATTAAAAACTAGGAAATTAACATAGTTTCATATATTTATATATGTGTTATTAGTTTTGTGACATGTGTAGGTCAAAAAGGAGACTTCTAGAAGACCCTTATGTGGCACTCCTAATGCCAAATTCGGAATTTGCTGGAGAAGATTATGGAATCCAAGAGGATATGTGTCTCACTTCCTTGTTGTATTGAAACTCTAAGAGGATATGTGTCTCCTTTCTTAAGTTGTGTTGAAATTCTAGAAAGACATGTGTCTTATCATTTCCTATTTTGATTGTAACTTAGAGATGGAGGGAGAGATTCATGGACTCTATTGAATGAGATGACTCTCATATTTTGTATAAATAGGAGAAGCTTTCTCCTATCATAGGTAATGAGGAATTAATGAGGAAGTAGATTTGTAACAAAGCTTAAAGATGGAATGGGATGTAGATTTGTGAAGTTTTTCAATAAAGAAGTTCCTTGATGGTGTTTTGATTACAATTTTAAGGAGCTGAAGAAGGATTACACCAAATTGGTAGCAGAGGGCCCTTGCTATTCAAAGAGGTTTTGCATGTTTTCTAGATAAGTTGCTTTCAATTTTGTTGTCATATTTCCTTACTTAGATTGCTTTCTGAAATCATAGCTTTTAGCATAATTTTTCATGGCAGCCCGGGCATTTGCACATAGTTTTATAATGACTAATGACATGGAATCCATCTTGTCCTTCTGCTAATCTACTTTTCTTATTTTTTTTTTAATTCCAGCACTATTTGTTTATTTAAGTCTTGCACATTTGCTTTACTAGTTAGATTTAGATATTAAGCTGCTCATGTCATTTTCAGTTACCTCCGAAAGCCATAGCTAGACTAATGGCGAGGGATTGAAGTATGAGTGTGTAGTTTGATATTAGTTTACTTTTCTGCAAGTTAGATATATTAAATTTCTCATGTCATTTTCGCCACCTCCGAAAGCTGTTAGCCGGACTTAATGGTGAGGGATTGGAAGTATGAGCGGTAGTTTGATATTAGTTAAACAGAAACGGGTAGTTATATATATTAAATTGCTCATGTCATTTTCAGTTACCTCCGAAAGCCATAGCTGGACTAATGCTGAGGGATTGAAGTATGAGTGTGTAGTTTGATATTAGTTTCTTTTTCTGCAAATTAGATATCAGATTGCTCAAGTTGTCTATGATTACCTCCGAAAGCCATAGCTAGACTAATGGTGAGGGGTCAAAATATGAGTTGATGTAATTTGATTTTAGTTTTACTTTACTTGCAATCTTTTCTTTGAGTACAGTTTCTTTTGTGTTTAGACAACAGCAATGATAATGAGTTTCATGATCAATAGTTCACTGTTTTCTTGATTAGAATAGTGATGCAATTTTCATTTCCTTTTAGGAATTATTTTTTCATTGTGTGTTTTAAAATTCTTTTGAAGTTTGGAAAACCATTAGAAGGACATCATTGTCTTGAATATTTGTCTCCATATTTGTCTTTTAGAATTTCATAAAAATCCAAAAACGACAAAAAGTAAGAGATAGGTTATCTTGCACATATAGTGCGCCACACTTCGTCATCTTACGAATCCCTGGTTGATAATTTATGTTAGCAATTTAGGACACACTAAATTGACCAAACAGCTAGCTCAACTACATATTGTAAAATATATTATTTTGTCACTTCTAACTCAGCTTGAGTTCTCACCTATCTAATACTAATCAAGAATTATTCTATCTCCTTCCTTATTACATCCCTTCTTTTCACTTCAATAAATGCACAAATAGAAGGTGTTTTGTGAATTATCACCAAGGCATCCAATCCATGGTACAATCATGAATATGTTTATATGGTGTTGGTTATAAAACTATTGAGCTTCTAAGAGACTTGTATAAACATTCTGATTTTCACCTGGTCCATTTCAACACCCTTCCTCCCTTTCCTAACCAACCTTGTAGGTACATTCAAGTACTTACTTCCACACTCCTTGATCACATCTATGGCTACATAGGATATATTTAGGACCCTCATAATCTCTTGCAACCCTTTCTTTACTTCATGCAAGGTCACCACTACCTCATATAGAGTGATCATCTCCTCATACAACTACTTCATGGTGTCTTCCAACGGCTTGAGTTCTTCGAGGACTGCTACCTTCTACTAACACTAGTGGAAGACATTGTCTGATTCTCAACAAGATATGATCAATCTTTTGTTTTGCAATAGCCAAAAATTTCTCTAATTGTTTATTTATTTTCATTATGAAATCAATATTATTTTATTACGCTACTGTAAAGTTTGTATACGTTGATGCGACCATTTTAAGTTTCTTCCTGGTGTTAGACATAATCACCTTTTCTATGTTAATGTAAATATGATGATCCATATAATAAGAATAAGACCTTTGTCTTTCCCGCAAAAATAATATTCTTCAGCTCATCAAATGTTAGGGTAGAAATATCCAACAACCTATCATCAAGTGGAGGAAGTATTCCCATTTCATTGAATGGGAGATGACCACCAGTTACAGGAGGTGTGGGCCAGATGCTTGGTTTCTCAATGATCTTATCGATATCCAACACTTTTACATCCTCCTCATGTTATTATTCTGCATCCCGGGCCTTCAAATCCTCCTCCAATTTTCCTGCAAAATATTCATGTAATTTCCTTTTGTTTTTTTATTCTACTAGTAGCTTCTATCGTTCCTCTTCTTCCCTTTTATTTTTCAAAGCTTCTTCTTGTTACATCATAATCTTTCTTCTTCTTCAATTATTTCTATCACTCATACATGTCTTCCTACTTCTTCTTTTCCTATTCCTCTTTCTGTTAATGTTCCTCCTCTTGCTTGCAACCTTCTCCATGTTTATGCTCTTCCTCTTACTGACTCCTCCTTGCTTCTTCCCATTACTCCCTTTTCATTTTTAATTTAATTGTTCCCTTGGTATTTGGATATTATTTGACTTTCCTTCTCCTCTCCTCTTCAGGAACATGCCTTATCTTCCTCTTCGTCCCAACATCAACCTGAGCAACAACTTCTTATTGGGTCCCTTATAGATCAATATTTGGTACATGAGTTGTATAACAAGGGCATGCCTCGTCATATAGTCTAGCTCCTCAAGAAGTGTTATACCAATTTTGAATCTTCTCCTCATATTCCCAAGAGTCAAAAACATATGGTAGGGTGAAATGTAACTTTGCACAATCTTTCATGTATACTCCCCTAGGGTCATATCAATGAAATCTCATTTCTTTGAATCTGAGGTGACTAAGTTCTACAAGCTTTAATTCTATTTCCTTCAAACTCTTTAGCTCATATGAGCCCAATTGCAAATGGAAGGTTGGCTAGGATGACCTCTTCTTCTGCAACTATTATGACAATCTTGAGAATAGATGATATCCAATCTCCTACATGACCCCATTGTTGGTCACATACTTTGATAAAAGGCGTGGTGGCTTATAGAATCCAAAGACTCTCATATATGTGCCCTGAGAAGAAGAAGAAAACTTTTCCACCTAGATAACATATTCTTTGGGTTGGTCGATCATGCAAAATGCCTCAACTTCAAATATCATTTCGTATAGAATGAAAAATAAGTTTTACACTAATTTTTCATATACTCCTATATAAATAAATTCTGAAAATAGCTTGTAATAGATGTTGAGAGATAGTTGTTGTTAGGTCAATTTACACTCTAGACTCGGAAACCCATTTCTAGCACATATTCCATCAAGCAAGTATGTAACCTTTTTTTCCTTTGAGACATTTATTTGCAGTTGTTGAGATAAGATATCTAACTAGTTAATGATATTTCCTTCTACACTAATTGTGTAAAGAATGTAAATCCATCCTTGTTGACAGAAATCAATGTTTTCCTTCCCATATAGTGTTTTGAACATAGTGATGAGGTATTCATAGAATTTCCTTAATGACTTTGTCCTGTAGATTCCCTCCAGCTTTGTAGAAATTTAGTCAGTTCCTGCCACCTTGTCTTAGTCACATATTTTGTATTTAAATGATATTAATTCACATATAATTTTGAATTTAGATACCCTTCAGGGCTCGACAACTTTCGGTATGAGTAAAGCTTATGTGGCTTAAATTTTGTGAGCTCTTGCCCACTTTCACTATAAGGAATCACGTTCTTGGAGTCTAGACCCTGTGGTATCCATCCAATTTATTTTGCACATGGTAGCACTAGATATCTACAAGAAAACTTGTGGAGTTTGGATCTATTGATATTAATGTAAACTTCTTTTTCTTACAAATATTCTGGTAACTCTTTCTCAGTGGAATATTTGTTTATGATTTTCCATGTGGTGGTGGTGGACTTTTCAATGAAACACTTAGTATTTGACACACTAGGTACTCTTGGTCTAGAAATATCCATGACACCTTTGGCACTACATTTGGTGCCCTCTATTATGGGTGATTGTTGTGTGACTGGAAACATCATGTCAATGGAAAATGAGAGACTAATTAGCTCTGGATTTGCAACATCTACAAGTTGAAATTCATTCATGGAAAAATAAAATTAGTTCCAAAAATCACTTATTCTACGGATGCAAAATACAATCATTATGAGGGAATATTGCACAATTTATAAGCACATGCATGCAATTGTGGGGCATGGTGGCTCTACTTTCCATTGGAAGTGCATTTTGTATAATGAAAAGGAAGAGAGACTTAGGAAATTCACATGTCTGATCAAACAGAGGAAAACATTAGAGTCTTGAGCTTTTAAACTATGTAATGTGAAATTGAGAAAGGGAGGGCTTCCCCTATTATGAAGGTTGCATCATTAGCTGACATAGGGTTGCATGCTACTTAATGTAAGTGAAAAATCCAAATAAGGGGCCAGGTTGGGTGTAGTGAGCAACTACGGAGAGAAAGATAGCTGACTTGACAAAGAATGAAAAATCCGTAGTTAATGAGAGACAATTTCTTATGATGTGTGAATGTTAGATAAACAATGAGAAATATCTGAGGGTTTTTTGCTTTGAAGAGAGAAATGCACAATTGAAATAATGGAGGAAAACATTATCTTGAAAATTACTAAGTGTTATAAAAGTGCAATGAAAAGGACCATGCATGTATTCATATATACAATAACAATCATAACTAGAATGTGAAAGGTCGTGGAATGCGAAGAGACACTATAAATGACACATGAAAAAGAGGAAAAACACATGCAAGAGCTAAAATAAGAAAAAGAGACTCATGAAAAATTTAAAGAAAACAAAACTACAATTGAGAAAATTACTTGGAAATTGTCGCACTTGCAACCAAGAGCACTCATAGTGCTCAAAGTATGTGCAGAGATCAAAGAAAACGGTGAATGTGAGAATGAGATATAGGTCGGACTCCTTATATAAGAAAAACACACATGTAATTAGGGTTATGATTGGTGAGTGTGCTCAACACATGGGGGGAACCCAAGGGATAAGGATAAGTTAACTACTGCTTGTGGTAGAGCTAATTTAGGAAAGTGCACATTCACTACCCTCAAGGAGTGTGCATTAACTAGAAACAATGAGTGTGCATTCATTGTTAGCAAGGAGTGTGCTGTGTCTACCTCTAGGAACTACACATTAAATATTTCTAGGAACTGTACAATCATTTTCCTTATGAATTGCACAATCACTATCTCTAAGAGTTGTGCAATCAATGACATTGAGAGTTGCACAATCACTGTTAGCAAGGATTACACAATGAATACTAACAAAGAGTGTGAAACACTATCATTATGAAGTGCACTAAACCTATCTTGGAAAGTGTGCATGTGAAAAGAATGACCCATAGACTTTTGGATGCATGGAATTTGACAATTAAGATTTCTAGAAGAGAAATCAAACAATTTAAAAATTAATACCAAGGGTAACTTTAATAACCCAAACAATAGTTCTCATGATCAATATGAGGCTCCAAAATATGAATAAAGGAAAAATTTTGGATGGGGTTGTAGAAAATACAACAATTTCCAAGCTTTGTTGAAGAGCATTCTAGGATCATGGCAAAAATAAGGAATAAAACACAAAACTATGCAATCGTCTCCACATTTTCCATTACTTATGTTCTACAAAGTACCTATTATTTTCTTTTTCAACTTGTTCATCCATGATTTCTATTAGATCCATTGTAGAATTTTATGTTATCCATTAGACATTCTAATTCAAATGTTTCACCACCTTCAACGTAATCCCATCTATATATCTCATCAAGCTATAATGGCTTATGAAGCATGAGCTCCTCCATTTTTGTAGCATTTAACTCCTTTAATATTTGAACTAAACCTTTTCCTATTCAATATTTCCATAAGAAACCTCTCCTAGCCCTTTGATTTCATTAACTAAAAATAATATAAAATATGTCACACGTTGTTACACAACATTTTTTCACTGTCCCTGCAATCCCCATCCCACACATTGGAGGCTCATTTCTGTGATCAAAATAAAGTGTCATTCCATGCAAATACCATCATTGCATCCCTTGCCATGAGGACAACATTCCTTTTGTTGAAAATTTCCTGAACAGACCACCAAAAACACCTGTTTTGCCTTGGTATTGGTAGCCCGTTATGCCCTCGCGCCGATGAGGTAGATTAACATTGGTCCCAGCGCTAGCTGGTGATTAGTCTCAGTTAGCTACCCACGC
>JAXQQM020082275.1:0-19393 GCA_034641835.2 Pinus albicaulis | reverse complement strand
GTATGATCAACATCAAAGTTATTTCTACCTACCCCGCTACATTTCCTAACATTTTTTTCTTCTTTCGGGTGCATTTTGACTAGCAACCCTTTGGCATAATATTTTTGGAAAATGAAACCATCTAATTCTACACTTATATCCACCGGGAGTTCAGATTAAGCTGATGAAATCCTTTGTTTCTCTACCTATGCTAGATCGACTGTCAAGGTTAAGCTGTTTGACAGAATTTTATTCCCTAATCTAAAACACGAAATTGAAAAATGACTAAATCAGGATTAGACAGTCTGATTTGTCATGTACTTGTGGCATGAAAGAAAAGCTGCACACAAATATTATTTTGCATAAAATGAAATCTAGAAAATCAGGGCTAGGATACACAGTTTGTTTTTCATCCTTGATTTCCTCTTTGGTTCTGTTTTGAGCATGTGGAACCAATATATTTTCCTAATCTATTTTCTTTGACAAGTCAAGCTTACACAATATTGACTATCTTTCATCTCACTAACTTATCAGCAAATAAATTTAAAACATGTTCAGTTATGATTAGGCTAGATAACTGAACAAGACATTTTGAGCACTAGTAGTAGCATTTAGACTTGCGCGCTTTCAGAATGACTATTTTCTTTGCACATGGGGCTTTCTTTCTATTTTTCAAACTGTCCTCTTTTTTCTACTTTTCTATTGTTTTTGAGTTTTCTGTTTTTTGTTTTATTTCTTCAAACAATGATATATACAATGATTAAAAATGAATCTGGAACTAGAAATCCTGAAAATGGTGAAACTTGAGCATCTTATCTTCATAAGGATCTCCTACCACTCTTGGTCCATTCAGCTCTTGAAAAGTAAAGTTTGGAAAATTTTCTCTTTCAAGCATAACATAAGGATTCATGCATGAATCTCTAAACCACCCTGTATCTTTCCGCTATACTTCTTTATACCTTTGATCTCCACTTCTCCTTTTGCTGTACATATTTTTCAAATAATGCAGATATTCTTTGTCATTTTTGAAGTATATGATGACATCATCAAGGTATATCATAATGCAGAAATTTAGAACTAGAAACATGGCTTTTAGGAGCATGTTTTTGGTGTCTGGTGGTTTTGCAATTCTGGGCTTGAAGATGGAACTACTTCCAGCATACTTGAATAATTCTTTGAGTTGTTCGCTTTTCAAAGGAATTATTTGGCGATACCCTGAAATATCCGCAGAAATTTGAATAATTTGCTGAATTATTCTCCGAGATTATCCTGGTCACATACTATTTGAGCTTCATACATAACACATAATCTCTTCTACGCATTAATCATCACATGCGGAAATAAAAACAACAAGCGGTATTGAAAATATTCACATGCGCACATAGAAATTCAACACATATAACACAGTATGTATACCGGGGAAAGCTTACAGCTGAAAACCCCCTACTGTCTGTATATTATAATGAAGAATAATCATGTAACAATCTCAGTACAATACTCCTCACAAGTACTCAGTATTGTCTCCAAAAGTTACACACAAACTAGCTCAGTTTTGAACAAGTCACGGGTTCAAAACTCCTCCACTGTTTGCCTGCCTCTACTGCGCAATCCAAGATGAGAGAATGGATGGAATGAATTCGAATTCCCTTGGTTTTAACTGCGCAATTATCATTGGCAATCTCCTCCAATAATTGTGCAAATATCATGCACACTATAGTCACAACTGATAGTAGACTCACCCTTTCACCCACCTCTAACACTGGTCTCCACTGAACTGTCCATGCATTGCAGTTAACTGATGTATTCTTTAGTTGGTTTATGAGTTAATAATTAGTGAATTAATTAATAATTAATTCACACCACTCATCACTAGTGTATTTATCAGTTAGACTAAATACAACTAGTTCAACTAAGTTAAACCGAACACAACTCCACCAGCTGTCTCATCAACTCCACCAAACTCTGCCACATGAGTTCTAACTGAAGTCAACCATGCAATAGCTCAACTAACCCTTAGGAAAAGCGTATTTCCTTCTGTCAGCTGCATGTGCCACATCCAAGCATCAAACTGAAGTGCTCCAAGAGGATAAGATAAAGTTTATAGTCCAAATATTATTAAGGGCTAATAATATTTGACTGTTCTATTTTTAGACAGGCAGTCTAAAAATAGACTTCGACCTGTATGTCTAAAAATAGATGTCCATATATTTTTACCAACTTGACCAATCATCCAAGAATAGCATCCCACAACTCCTAGACCATGCTCCATATGTCTAAAAATAGACATAGTCTAAAAATAGACTTTTCGACAAAAATCACATGTGTGGTCCCCACTTAGTTTAGGTGATCACTTTCCAACTAGGATCAGGAAAGATGTTTCAGGAGGCCTCCTTCACTATTTCTTGTTGCCATTTTCAACACTCCCTCTCAACAAGAAAGGACTGTCTTTGCATGCGACATGCAACTCCATGCATTCGCCCTGCAACCTTCACAAGCGCCATGCAACTTCATGCATGCGACATGCAACTCCATGCATTCGCCATGCACCCTTTGCATGCGCCATGCAAACTCATGCATGCACCATGCAACTCCATGCATGCACCATGCACCCTTTGCATGCAACATCTCTGAAACTGAATAGGCTCCAAACAACTCAATCAGTCTGATGCATCTATCATCAAATTCTTCGACCTCTGCTTAGCTACTGCACATGTCATCAGGAACCACTGCGCTGTTGAAATCTTGCACCCATGCACTCTTGCACTTGCTGTCAACTCTGATTCGCGCTCCAGTATCCGACACTGTCACTTTGATCTGCCTGCATCAATCCAACTGATCATGCTACTACTGCGTTGTGGGCACCTCGTAGCCAGGTTCAATTCATGAGATCCACACCATCTCATGAATCCTGCCCAGAAATCTCCTCTTGAGATTATTCATGCATGTCGCCCCACCTCTCACCTGGTGGTATAGCTGCATGCACTCCCTCTGCCCATCTGGCACGAAATTTCTCTGCATGAGTGGTTTCTCCCACTCCATGATCCTCTTGTGGCTGCTCCACACCCCGAGGTTCACTTTCACCTACATGCAAAACTTGCTCCCTCTCAAGCATCAGTTGCATGTCTTTCTCGCCTGCATGCAACACTTGCTCCCTCTCAAGCATCAATTGCATGTCTTTCATGCACTTCCCAACAGTAGGAAGCTCCGTAGACATCCCATCTACTTCAAGTCTGTAGAGATTCCTTGCTCGAATCCCTACCTTCTTGACTTGTCCTTCTTCATCCACACTAACTCCTATACTCCCAAGCTCATCCCTGCAGTGGAAAAACTTTTTCAAGTATACCGGAATAGTGTCATTCTTCTCCATATTTATTTTCCTGAGTTTATCCTTGAGAACCAACTTCCTCTAGTCACTCTTGCTTTGGAATAAAACGAATTCCACCAGCTCAAAACTCAACCGCTTCTGATCTAAACTTGAGAAAAAAATATTTCTAGCACAGAGATCGACTGTAGGGGAATTTACTGGATATATCACCTTTCAGAGAAAGGATGGATCCAGAGGCTACGACGTTCTGAGACTCGTCTGCAGAAATAATTGTAATCCTTTATGTCAGATACATTGATCAGTAGAATTGCGATACCATGTAGAAATTCTGTGAATAGATCACTTATTCAGCGAGATTATCTTGGGTCACATACTATTTGAGCTTCATACATAAGACATAATCTCTTCTACGCATTAATCATCACATGCGGAAATAAAAACAACAAGTGGTATTGAAAACATTCACATGCACACATAGAAATTCAACACATATAACACAGTATGTATACCGGGGAAAGCTTACAGCTGAAAACCCCCTACTTTCTGTATATTATAATGAAGAAGAATCATGTAACAATCTCAGTACAATACTCCTCACAAGTACTCAGTACTGTCTCCAAAAGTTACACACAAACTAGCTCAGTTTTGAACAAGTCACGGGTTCAAAACTCCTCCACTGTTTGCCTACCTCTACTGCGCAATCCAAGATGAGAGAAATGGATGGAATGAATTCGAATTCCCTTGGCTTTAACTGCGCAATCCTCATTGGCAATCTCCTCCAATGATTGTGCAAATCTCATGCACACTATAGTCACAACTGATAGTAGACTCCACCCTTTCTCCTACCTCTTCCACTGGTCTTCACTGAACTGTACATGCACTGAGTTAACTGATGTGTTCTTTAGTTGATTTATGAGTTAATAATTAGTGAATTAAATAACATTTAATTCACACCACTCATCTCTATTGTATTAGTCAGTTTAACTAAATACAACTAGTTCAACTAAGTTAAACCGAACACAACTCCATCAACTGTCTCATCAACTCCACCAAACTCTGCCACATGAGTTCTAACTGAAGTCAAACATGCAATAGCTCAACTAACCCATAGGAAATTTGAATTTCCTTCTGCCAGCTGCATGTGCCACATCTGTAGCTCGAACTGAAGTGCTCCAAGAGGATAATATAAAGTTTATAGTCCAAATATTATTAAGGGCTAATAATATTTGACTGTTCTATTTTTAGACAGGCAGTCTAAAAATAGACTTCGACCTGTATGTCTAAAAATATATGTCCATATATTTTTACCAACTTGACCAATCATCCAAGAATAGCACCCTACAACTCCTAGACCATGCTCCATATGTCTAAAAATAGACATAGTCTAAAAATAGACTTTTCGACAAAAATCACATGTGTGGTCCCCACCTAGTTTAGGTGATCACTCTCCAACTAGGATCAGGAAAGATGTTTCAGGAGGCCTCCTTCATTGTTTCTTGTTGCCATTTTCAACAACATCATCTTGTAAAGGTACATGATTAGAAGCACCTATCATTTGTATAGCATGGTATTGAGTAGGGAGGATATCATTTCTGTCCCAAGGGTGTGTATTTTTGTTTCTAAAATCAAAACAAATCATATGTCCAGTTGTCTTGTCTTTGATTATTATTGTTTGGTTAAGATTGTTGTATTTTATTTTTTCAAAGCTATTTCTTGGAGTGATGGCAGTGTCATAGTGCTTCTCACTATTTTCTCTACATGTAGTAGTATCTTGAACAATATTGCAAATTCTAGTAGTTCTAAGTCTTTGGTGAAGTGGCAGAATGCTAGCTAGTTCAAAAAACTCAGGTATATTTGGACTGTAGTCCTCATATATTTTCCTAAGAAGTTTATTAGACAATTTTTCTATATTTTTAGTTGTTGTGGCTACAGTCAAGGTTTCGTTTGAAGAGGTAGAGTTATGAGATGGTAAATCCTTAAGGTATGGTAAGAACATTAAGCTTCCCTACCCCTGATTTCCAAAGAGGTTTGTGATATGCAAGTCTTATAATGCCTCTGTTCTAGAAAAGTCTCCTGATGTTACTATTGATGTTTGCCTATGGTTTGAGCAATTTTCTTGATGGTATATAATGTTTTGTGCTTCTTACTCTATTTCTGTTTCAAGAGGAACAAAATCTCTTTCCTCAAGACATAGCTTCTCATGGTCATGATAATTTTGAGTGTCCAATTCATCATAGAGAACTTGGGGTAGCTAATGTGGTGGGTCTAAGTTTGTTTCAAATTCTCCTAACTGTTCTTCAATGTCTTCATCAGTGTGAAAAATGAAAGAGTTTAGATCAAAATGCAAGGAATACATCGGGATTTTATCTAGCCTTTCTTGGCTGCTGACCATAAATTTCATGTGTGATTCCCAATGGAGTATTCTAGTTTGGTTAAACACAAGAATAGTGGCATAGGACATATCAAGTTGAATATTTCCCTGAATCTTAGCTCCCCAAGTTCTGGATAAAATTATTCCGTACTTGGGAGGGATGTCTGCTACCACTATGTCCATGATCAGGTGTTTTGCAGGTATTTGGGCCAAACTGAAACAAAGATCTTTGATTAAGCCTAGACACTTGACTCTACTTGAATCAAATGAATATAAGTCTTTATAAGGTTTTGTTATCTCTAGGCCTAATCTTTCCATCACAACCTTTGGCATGAGATTATGCGAGGCCCCAGAGTCTAGCATGGCATTGTGTAGGATTTGGTCATGTATATTCAGACTGATGTAAAAGGGAAGAGTGGTTCCTTCTTGGAATTTCCCTTTTATTTTTGGACCAAACAATACTTTAGGGGTGTCATCAACTAGATTTAGGGTGTTTGCATCATTTCCTATATTCAGGACCTTTAGCACTTGGGATTTGTAAGAGCTTTGGGCGATAAGTTTAGTGAGAGGCATGGTGATCTTTATTTTGGCGATTTCTCCTTCAAAACTAAAGGGTGCTTGTAGTTTAGATAGGTTTGCTTTTGTTTTTTCAGCCATGACTTTCTCTATGTTCTTAATTTGCTGACTTTGGTTCGGGATTTTGTTCAAAATAACCATCTCGGGAATCTTGGAAGAGGTACTAGGAAGATCTGGGCCAAGGCTTGTCTGAATAACTTTATCTTTGTTTTGGTCAGTTTTCTTGACCATGATTTTGTTGCTATCCATTGCTCTTTTAAGGATGGTATCAGGGGTTTTAGCAATGTCTGAGCTACCTTTCTTGGAGTTGTCTTGGTTTTTTCTACTTCTAAGATCATACTGCCCGTGAGCTTCTATTATGGCATTATGAAAATCTATAGCAAGATCTTCGGGATCTTCATAGTTGGTTTCATTTTGATTCGGAGAGAAGAAATCTTGTTCTTCTTCTGTGAGGTAAACCTCACTCTCGTTATCAGAACCTATTAGGTTCAAATGACTTTCATCAATGGGTTCTGTATCCCTCTCATCCTCATCAACATAATTTTCATTAAAGGGTGGCCTAATTTGTTGGTCAGTTTCCCTTGGTTTGTTTTGAGGTTGTTCTCTCCTAAAGTTTTGGTTCTAGTTTCTGTTTGGAGGGTTTGGCTGGTTGTCCCTAAGAGGTGTCTTTTCACTTATATTTTCCCACATTTTCGCCATGGATCTAACCAAGTCATCTATTCTAGGATCTAAGGAAGGGGCTGAAGGGGAGACCTCATCCCGGTATGTGACTTTCCTTTCTGATCTGGTCCTAGCTCTCTTTTCTGCTAAGTTGGCTTCTGCACTTATGGCCACTTTTTGCATTACTTCTAAGGTTGGAGGGTCCTTGTCTCTTAGTTGATAAGTCATGTCTGGGTCGAAGCCTTCGGGGAACTTTGCTAAGGATGAGCCAAGTGGAGGTTTGAAGTGAGGCGGGAGGGCGTTATAAACACTGTTGAACCTAGTGCAGTATTCCTGGACACTTTCCCCATTTTCCCTTTTTAGATTGTTATACTCCGACAGGATTTGAATGGGGTTCTTTCTGATTTCCCACTTATTTATGAAGGTTTGGTAGAGTTCTGGGAGATCGTGTATGCTGTTTGGAGTTAAGCTCTTAAACCATTTTTTGGTTTCTCTGCCCAGGCTTTGGGCGAACATCCTCATTCTTATGGTCTCGTCCTCTATTTCCATGTATTCAAAGGCATCGCTAATTCTATCTACATGTTGTTGAGCGGTAGTAGCCTCAACTCCGATAAAGTGCGGGATTTTGGATTGATAGTCATTTTGTAAAGGAGCCAAAGGGTGTGGCAACACCAAGGGTGCATACCAAGCTGCCATGGCGAGAGCTAATGGATGATTTACAATATGAGGGCTTGTAGGATGAGCTGAGGTGATTTGAACAGTGGTGGTTTGGATGGGTGTGGCGGATGTACTTGGGCTAGTGACCTGATTTTTAGCAGATCTGGGGTGGTAGGAGCCAAAGTGGTGGAGAAGCTGGAAGTCAGGAGGTGTAGTAGGTGAGGCTTCTCTACTACGACTCTGTGGAAAATATAGGGGCTCAAGATCGTCAAAGTTTACTTTACTTTGTGACTTGCTTCTAAAAAGGGTTTTTGCTAATTTTAAGTCAAATGGGGAATCCTGCAAGGATGTGAGATGTTCAGGTACTGATCTTTCTTTACGGATGGACCTATTGGTAGCTAAGTTGCGAGTTTCATAATCTTGCCACAGAATCTTCTCTGGGTTATCTATTATGATAGGGGGATTTGGGTCCAGATGATATCTGGTATAGATTCTTTGTGAAGCTAGATTTCGAATTCAGAGTTTAGAGAGGATGGTATTTGTGATTTTTTTGGATGGATGGATTCTCTAGGGGTTTCGATAATGTGAAGAATGGTCAAAACAAAAATGAAGGCTAGTGGAGTCTCTAGGTGGATTTCTTTGAGATCTATGGTCCACCACCAATACTATCAAAGATGCTTTCAGGAAAAAGTTTTCTTAGCAAACTTTGAGGTGGAGACTTGCAAGAAAGACTTATCACTTAGTTTCAACAGTTTTCTAGACTTTTTGGACAAGCTAATAGTTCTATTTGCAAGTTTATTATGTTTATCTCCTATGTTTAGGTGAAGCTT
This sequence comes from Pinus albicaulis, assembly GCA_034641835.2. Lineage (NCBI taxonomy): Eukaryota > Viridiplantae > Streptophyta > Pinopsida > Pinales > Pinaceae > Pinus > Pinus albicaulis. The sequence continues at coordinate 10,995 of JAXQQM020082275.1, read as the reverse complement.
TTTGAATCGCTAAGTTATACTTAGTTTGTCACTGATTACAGAGTTTGCACCATGAATTTTAAGTTTTTGAAAGGAGGAGTCAACAGAAAAGTATGGTTTATGAAATTTTTGGTTTTTATGGATTTTTTAGGCCTACTGGAGGTTAGTGGAGTCACCAGGTGGATTTTTGGTTGTTTTTATAGAGATCTACTTATGGTCCACTGCCAATAGCTAGGAAAAGCCAATCTAGGGATGTTTTTGGGGTTTTTTGAGTTTTTATGTGCAGCCTATGGTTTATTAGAGTGTTATAAACCTGATTCACCACTTTGCTAGGGTGGTGAAACAAAAATATTTTACTCTAAATGATTCTATAGATTGCTTGCTTGTTTAAATTTTGAAAGACTAATGAATCTACAAGAGTTTGCTAGACTGTTATGTACTCAGTTAGTCCCACCGTGATCGCCATTATGTTAGGGTCCCGTGATTTGGTTGATTGGCAAACCAAGTGACAGGGTAACATCAAACCAATATTTGGAGCCCAAGGACCTAGCCTTCCTGGACTCAGAGAGGGCTCTCTCTATTTGTGTAAGGGATATCTATGTGTTTTGCTTCTTATGTTTCTGATTTTAGGCTAGTTATGAAGTAGGTTTTTTGGTTTTGCTTTTAGGTTTGTGAGGGAGGAACTGATCAAAGACTAAGATAGATAAAAATATTGTCAGATCAACTGGGCTATGGGGTCGAAAAGGTCAAGAAAGCTTCAGATGGTGATACAAGGTATGTTGAAGGGCCGATTTGATCAAGGTAAAATGGATCTTAAGGTAAAATGAAGTGGGATGGACACTAAGTTTGTGAAGAACAAAGGCTTTCCAACATAAATAGTTCAATAGCTGACATAAACATGGTAGGGCTAACCATTAATCATGATGAATGTAACTATAAACTGATAAATGCATAGAAATAAACATTCAAGCAATACATAGAGATATATGACTCTCTAACTTTAGGAAATTGCTATCAGACTTTGGGGAAAGACAATTAAGACAAAAAAATAACTCAAATCACTATGAGGAAATGCCTAGACATAGTATTTCAAGCTATCAGGCACTTTGAAGTAAGATTGTGTAGTTTTAGGCAAAGGGAAAGATCAGTACAAGACCTCCTTGGTTCAACTAAGACAATCAAACAATCAAAGAAAGGTTTCAGAAGTGGAGCTATGACTAGCAATGAATAAGCAAAGCATACTGTGAATCATAATTAGCATGCATAAAATCATAAATGAAACAAGCAAACAATTTCTTTAGTTATCAAAGAGCAATCAAGGATTCTTTGATATGACTAAGAAAGAAGAAAACATAGAAGCTATAATGAGATAGGAAATTTGAGGTGCCTCCAAGGGCATGTCTCAAATCTATTCTCTACTATATTATAGCAAGAAAGAGCATGAAATATGTATGAAAACTAAGAAAGCATAACAAAGAGGGACACTATACCATTTTACCAAGTCAAGGAATCCAACAGCAGTCCTCTTTCATCATCCAAAACATTCAAGAAACTATCCAATGCATGAGACAAGTGTTTCTTCCAAGCTTTTATAACCATATATTGCTCTATATCATCAAGTTCAGCCTTAATGAAGTCTCTTGGAACATATAAGCCAAGATGAGGGAAAACCTCCTAATGCAACTTGCAAGCTCATTGGCCCATCAAAAATATCTGATTTTGTCCTTGAGGCTTTGTAAAGCCCAAGGCACAAAATATGTATAAAAATATCTTAAAAATGCTAAAAAGGGAAAATATATTGACTTTTTCTAACTAACCATGGCCAAAAATAGCTAAATGCACATTAGGAAAAGCCACTTCAGAAAAGTGCATTTTTCACAAAAATACTTAAGAAATATATAAGCAGAAAATCCCTTGTCTTGTGGGCAATTTTTGGAGGCCTTCCCAATGTCAAAACGAGGCTCTCGATGTCTCTTGGAAAGCTCTGGATGTCTAGTTTCTGAAAATCATTTGTTTTATCCAAACTGATCATTGGAAGTCTGTCAAAAACTAACCTGTGTGTAAAAACCCAAAAAATTGCCTTTGCTGATATGTGGGGCAGAGTGTTGAAAAAGTGACTATTTTTCACCACTTTGGGGGACCAAATAATCTTCAATTGATTTGAAAATCGCTGAGTAGATGCCCCTGAAATTATGGCATCCAATGATACCATTTTCATCCTTTGAGGATGTCTCAAACAGAAATGGCGATGCCCATGATTTTTAACAAAAAGCCCAAAAATGTCAAAAAACTAAAACTTGTTGAATTTCGCCCAATTTTGGCGAGCATGACCCTCAAGGGTTTTCAGAAGCATGTTGAGAAGATGAGGCCAAAATTTGGAGCCTTGATGTGTATTTCTTCATTTTTTGTGTCGGGCGCCTCTTTTGAGCCTCCTTGAGCTTTTCTTATGTGGCCTTCAATTTCCGTCAGGAAAACTAATTGAGCTTCTTATAGTGCCCAGTCATTCTTCTTTGAAGGTCCAAATCTCTATTGGCCTTTTCCAATTTCTTCTCCAAGTGGTCATTCACCCTTTCAAGCCATGCTTCTCAGTTTTTTTCTATCTCTTGGGTGAATAAAATAGTGAGAGGAAAAGATTGAAAAAGGGCAGCCTCTTCCTCTTTTTGTTTCTCTAAGGCTCTTCTGAGTCCAATGGTCCTTGGCCTCTTTCTTCTTCGCTGATCTTCATCTTCACTATCATTGAACTCGCCCATGAGTTCTTCCAACTTAATTTGCACCTTGGAGGCCTCTTTTTGATATTTGATGGCCCGTGTCTCATATACCACCATGCAGACACTTATCTGCTTGTTTTGTGTTTGCAAAAAGTGAATGAGGTTTTTAGACCTCTCTAGATCTACCCTCAAATCATGAATGTGTTCTTCTCTATTGATCAAGAGAGACTCTAGGATTCTGGCCTCATTTTCACTATCATCATTGTTTATCTGAATTATGTCAAGGTCCCTCTCTTTCTCATGGTATCATGGTCAGTTTCCTTCTTTCCCTGCCTTCAGAGGGTCTGCCTAGTAACATTTGGAGTTACAGTTTAAGGCACTCTCTTTCCTGATGTTCGGGGCTTGGTCACCTTTGGAGAATAAAGCATGGCCCCTTTCCTAGGAGAGGCAACTAGCACATGCTCTATTTGCTCTTTGCCCTTGCTACTCCCCTCATCATCCTTGCCACTGATTTGAACTTCTTCATGAATGCTTTGAATGTCACCTTGCATGTCTTTTTGAAGGCTGCCATTTTCACTCTTGTCCTTGTTTTCTTTAGGAATTTTAAGCTCTGTCTCCTCAAGGTTTTGTGCTTCATCCTCATCATGTTTGTTGTTGTGAGGGCTACCAATATCCTCCTCTTTGTGGCTGCTGTGTTCCTCATCAAACTGTTTCATTTCTTCATCATTGCCCTCTTCACTATTTTTCTCTTTTTTATGGCACTCTTCTTCATCATTGTGCTGCCTTTCATCACTGTGTTCTTCTTCCTCATTATGCTGATCTTCATCACTGTGTTTCTCTTCTTCATCATGTTGTTCTTCCTCACTGTGCTGCTCTTTTTCATCATGCTCTTCTTTTTTATCAATCATGGGAGATTTTAGCTTCTTAGGAATGGGCTTACTAGAAGAAGGAAAAATATGATGAGTGGAAGGTGAAGGAGATGCATGGGATGAAGAAATAGTGGCGAAATTGGGATGTACAATGAAAGTGTCCCAAGAGATTCCCTTCTTCTCAAGTTGATGAAAAATGACAATTTTGATAAGGGAATGATGGAAAAGACAAGCTGGCTGCTGAGATGGAGGTCTCTTTTGAACAGTGGAGGCCATCTTTTCAATACGTCTATGGAGGAAAAATGGGAGTTTCAAAAATTGGGCTATTGTGAAGTGCATGAGCAACCGGACATGGTAAGCATAGACCCGGGAAAACCTTCCCTCGCATGTGAAATATTTCATGATTATCTTCATGAAGGGAGCATAGCTAGTCAACAGATATGAAAAAGGAAATATGGATGGGCATGCATCCCGATGCTCTGGCTTCAAAAAGGGTTTGTACTATTCTGATTCTAGGTAGCTCTGTTTAAACCATTTTTCTCCGACATATGGGATTTTGGTAGCTCTGGAAATGGATCTAGGAAAAAACTTGAAATCTAAGCTTGCCAGCTGAAAATGTTTCCCTTGAAATCTCAAAGCACATAGATGTGTCAAGGGGAGATAGCTTTTCACCTCCTGAACCCTTTGAAAAAAATCTAAACATCCAACTTCATGAAATTTAAACAGAACTGAAGGATGGGCATTTACTTCTTCAGTTGAAAAATATTCATACCTCTTGTGAGGGCCACTTCTGCTGTCTTGCTTGGGAGGCATTTTTTTTTGGATACTCTTTGCTGGTTGACCAAGACAAGCTATTTCAAATGGTCCTTGAAATGGTTTCCCAACACCACACTTTGTCCTCTTTGCAAGTCACTGTGCTCCTTTGATGCCAAAAAACAAGAACTTGTCACATGATAACCAAAATCAATTCATCACTGTGCTTGGGCAAAGATCTTGAAAGATGTGTTTGTGGTTCTTTGTCAAACAAGGATTTCTTTTGTTTTGGCACAGAAAATCCTCCCCTCAAGCATTTCTCCTTTTCTGTTTATTGCCCCTTTGCAAAGTAAACAAGACACCTTTCAACTGACTTGAAAAACCTTTCAACACAGACTCTTCTTTTTGAACTATGGAGGCTGCACAAATTTTTTCTATCTCACAACACAAAAAGGAACTCTTTATATTTACCAAGCTTTCATCTTCTAACCACTGTCTAGATGATCAAAAAATGTTTTGAGACCTCCATAACCATCTGTTTATCTGTCTAGCAACTATTTATAGTTTTAGCTATTTCTATAACACAACAAAGAGCCTCCAAATTGGCATAATAAACTCCTTTTTTACTATTTTATCCTTTACTATCCATGACAAAAAGAGACCTTTCTCTATTTTGGCAAACCACCTATCTCTTTTAATTACTGTGTTTGAGCAAAAGACTTAAAAAAGGTATGTTGGTGGTTTCTGTTTGAATTGGAAACTCCCTTTGTTTTGGCACAAACACCCTTTCCCTATCACTGTACTAATTCTTTACATCCATAGCAACAAAAAAACTTTGATTTTGACTGAAGGCCCAATCACCTTCACCACTGTTTCTTCCTTTGAAAACACAGCATCAATACCCCTTTTAAACTTCGAAATTTACCAAGAGGTAATGGAAAATACCTTGAACAATGCTTATGGGCCTTGGTTGATCGATTTAACAGCTCCCAAAGAGTCTTTGAAAATGTTTTTGGAAGTCAAAAGAGGAGCGGCACGTTTAAAGCAGAGGGTGCCGCGCAATGGAGGCTGTTGGGTCGGCTTTCAGGCGGTAGTCAAAGTGGGCACAGGCGCGCCGCTACAGGTGTGCCTCGCAATAGTTCAAATGATTTGTCTGGGCGCTCACAGGTGCGCCACGCACTTCTACAGGTGCACTGCACAGGATTGAAGCACTGAAAAACTTGAAAAATGCCAAAATCCCTTTGCTTCTTCAGTGGGCAGCTAGTGGAGTATGTTTTGGTTTTTTTGAATTTGCAAATGGGGCCTTTTCAAGGGTCTCTCCGCCTTTATAATTCAAATGAGCTCAAAACCTTTGTATTTACTTCATAAGGGTTTGAATGCCCTTTGAAAGAGGTTTTTTGTCATATAAAAATACAAATCATTGTCTTTGTCATTTTATCACTTTTAAAACATCATAAAGACCTATATTCGATCAAAACTCATAATAATAATGCTGTGGCTAGCTTCTTTTTGAGAACACCATAGACATGACATTTTCCTAAGTAAAGAAATTCTTCAAAAAAAAAATCTTTTTCACTATTTCTTTATTAAGGAAATAACCCTGTCATTGTTTATCCATTTCTGTCTTTTAAAGGAACAGTGCTTAAGAGAAATATCAAGGACTGTTGATGCATCTTTTTCCATATCTCTTGGAAGGAGATGATATACAATTATAGAACTTACTTTGACAATTCAACTCTCTTGGTGTTTGATGATGATTATGCCCATTGTGAAGTTGACCAAAAACTGTTAGGCACCCTTTAACATTTCCTTTAACTGTGGATGAAGCTTTTTTTGAACTCACCAACGGCTTGATTTACATTTTTTTATCAAGGAGAAAGCTTTTTAAGGACCTTTAATGCAATTGTATGCAACATCATAGTTTGTTACTAGGTAAAGTAAAAGGTCTTGTCTATGAATGTGGTGTGTTTTAATTATTTGAAGGTTGTCTTGAACTTGAATCATTGTGTGATACCCTTCCTATCATTTTAATGAGCTTGTCCCAAATTTTGGAAATTCTAGCCTTTGTTTAATCTTCGAAGGAGGCTTTGATAGATAAAGAGAAAGACTTATTTTGACACCCTTGTATCACCATTTTTATGATGTCACAAATGGCTTCAAACCATGAACCTTCAGATGCTTCCCACTGAATTTAAATTTTGTCTTTTACACATTGAACTCCTTTAAGCACCTCTTGAAACACTACTGCTGTATCAGTGGTTTCATCCATTGGAGAAATTGGTGTAAACAAGTTTTTTAGGCCATTTGAAGCATTTTTAGCCTTGTGCTCTTTGAATGAGGCCATACCTCTGTTCTTGGCCCTTTGCTTGTTAAATGAAGGAGGCCTTTATCATTTTCCTAACCATCTGCTTTTTTAAATGAAGGAGGCTAACATAAAATATCTAAACTATCTGCTCTTTGTACTAGAGGAGGTTTACATCAAGTTACCCAACCATTTTCTCATTTTTGGAGGAGGTTAACATAGTCACCCAACCATCTGCTCATGCTTGGAGGAGGTTAACACAGTCATGACATTTCATCCCTTTCTCAAATTTTGTCACCTTTCCTTGTAATGCATATCTCTGCTTGGTATATCACAATGAGTAATAAAGTGAAAATTTGACAATATGATATGAGAGACATGTTTTGAGATATGAATCATATTATTAGAATACACTTGTGAATATTTTGGAACCAGGAGAAACATGGCTTGTATCTATAGAGTATTTGATTGTTAGTCATTACTTACTAACCTTGCTTGACTTTGTTTGCAGAGGCTTATTAAATTTTCTCTCTGACTAGCGTTCTTATCCTAGGCTCAAGACAACATGAGAAGTAGTTGTCTTCTCATTTTTAGCTTGACAGTGTCTTCTAGAATACTTGTACATCTTTGCTTTTGAAAAAGACACTGAAACATTGTAGATCAACATAATATCAGTTTGGCTTTTGAAACATGTACTATTGAGACACCAAGACTTTTTAGTGGCGTGACCTATGGATGTATCAAGCTTTTCAGATTAAGCGCTAGTTCAGGGTTGGCTGGTATTGAACAAAATATTTTGGCTCAAGATGTTTTTTTTCAATGAATGATTTCCTAAAGCGCCACTTTAGATACCTAAATTAGGGAGATCTGAATTGACACATTTGGAGTATTCTCTTGGTATGACCCGATCTTAAGATGACATATGACCGTAGGTAGGGTAGCTGACATTCTTATCAATCAGTTAGTTAATGAATGAGCTAGGGATGAGGGTGAATGATAGCAGATGACTTTATTTTATGACAGCTGATGGAAAATTTTGTATGACTGAGACTAGATAGGGCTTGACAATTAGGTTTTTTCTCATCATAGGCTGATTGGAAAGGTAGGAGGGAAAAATTTTTAGGGGTGTTTTCTAGCTGACAAATTTGACAAATTAGAGATCACCTGCTAGAAAACTTGGCTTTAAAAACTATTCATCATCAACAGTTGAAAAACTATTTCACTGACCAACAAGTACTAGATAAATTTTCATCTCCTATGGCGAGAACATGTTTCAAACATGTGGGTTGCTTTGATTTCTATGAATTGGTCCAGAACTACAAACCCTAATCAAGTAGAAAGAAAAGGTTAAGTTGGATTTTCTCATTGATGCATCCATTATAGCATATCATACCATATCCAGTCTCCATGAATTAAGTGTAGAGAAGGAAATTTGAAGAAAATTTGGGAAAATTTGGAAAACTCTTCAAAGGCACATTTTCCAGAAATGTCCTGTTTGGTAACCTTTTTGTAGAACATATTGTGGAAAAAGAAATATTGGAAAATAGAGGAGAATTTTGTTCCAAAGATATCAAAGTACAAAAACCTATCTCACTTGTTACACAGGTATTACAGAATGAGAGATCCATTCACATCTTCACAACCTATTTTTCTGCCTATGCAAAATCCTGTTTGAGACACCTTTTTGAAGAGAAGATTGTGGCCAAACAAAAATGAATTTTGCGAAAATGGAGGAGGTTTTTGTTCAAAACATTCCAAATAAAAAAAAAAAAAAACCTCAGGTTTGCAAAAAGCCTCATGGTTAGTGAGATATTTCTCCATCTTGGAGGCCAATTTTTCCATAAAATTCAAAATTTTTACATAGTTTGATTGTCATTTGTGCAATGCCCTAGGCACTATGAAAATGTTTGGGGCACTTTTTGAGGGAAATAATACCAGAATTAGATTCCTAAAGACAAATGAATTCTAGATTGGCAGGTTTCCGGCCTTTGTTGCGAATGCTGATAGTTGAAAAGGTACAAGGAAAACTACCAAAACATCACATTTTTGCCCTTGTTTTGGCCTATGCGCTGCGCAAATACCAGTTGGGGGAATGCAATTTTGAGGGTCAATGACCTCCATTTTGGAAATTGAAAGCTGAATCTGGAAACTATACTTGAATGGATTTCCAACACGCTATCTCGTCTATGAATTTGGACAGTTTGGTAAGGGACCAAAATAAGTGGCCTGCAAGATAGGGGCGCAAATGACACGGTGAGGACCCAAATGGCACATTTCTTTGATACTTTTTTATTTTTCTTTGAGGTACATTTACTTCAGAATTAATGTTTCTACATTATGTAATTGATAATGGTAAATATAATTAACTTTAGGGAGGAGACACTTAGAGCTCCCTACACTCTAGGTATCAGTTCATATTATTGTGGATCAACTCCTAAAATTAGGGATTCGACCCCTGAGGTTGGGAGAGGTTGTTTGAGGCCTATATATTGTACTTTTTTACTCATTTTAAAAGGTTGGAATCAGTTTGGATGTTAGCTTATTGATCAAGGAACTATTGTACTTAGTTTTGGCCAATTAATAAAGAAGAGTTGTAGCTATTTTTTGGGATACATGTGGTATGTTGTTTATCATTGTTTTTCCTTTAGTTTCATATGTTATAATGTGTTGTATTCATGTTCATTACATATCTATTTTATGATTTATTTCAAGTTGATAAGCACAACACATGCTTGCTCATGCTCTGTTTAGGGAAAGATATCATAATTTGTCCATTTTCCTCTATTTAGGAAGAATACATATCCCATGCTCTTCATAGCTCCTCATTAGTCTTAAAACCATCTCATCACAATCATATTTAAAGTGGTAAGCCTTGTGCCTACCTTTCCCCATTGAATCTCTGCAACCCTATCTCATTTGCCCTGACCTAGATCCCTTGACCTAATATCTTCATCTAGTGAAACCCAACCCAATCAAATCAAAACAACCCCTACATTCATATCTAGCCTAAAAACCCTAATTCTTCAAGCCCTCTTGGCTGTGACCTTGTGGAGAGATCCCTCTCCGACTTAGTAGGGCTGGCTACCAAGTTAAAAGTTTGGTCTATGGTTACCTCTATTGGGATTCCTTCTTCAGCCTTGGGAATCTGGTAGAGAAATACAGAGGGATAATAAATTGTAGCTGAAAAGGCTTCATTTGAATTTTATTTTATTCAAATGGAGAAATGAAATTCCATATCAAGAGGACGACTTGAGTTGCAAAGTTAGGAGAGTGGGAGATGGCCAAGTCACTTAGTTAAGTCAACCAATTCGATTTTGTATAAATAAGTAGAGTTATGCATGAGTTGATTGCTAAGATCTAGCAATGTAGTGGAGTTATAATTAGTGAAACTCAGTTATCTAAGCTCTAGTCATGAATAGAGTCAGTAGGAGTTCAGTTGAGAAGCTATAACTATTGTTAACTCACCGATCTCTCGGATAACTAGTCAATTTACTAAAAATAACCATAGTCATGCATGAAATTCAAATTTCCTAGTTGAGTGGAGGAAAAGGAACATTGTAATTATCAATTGTATACTAGTTGAGTGTACAAGTTTTGCATTTAGGCAGGTGATCAATTCCTATAGGATTTTCACAATGAAATATGATATTTCCCTATATTTGAGGATCTAATTTCCTCAGGAATTGTGCAAGGAAATAGGAGGAAGGTTGAGGCCTATTTTGGCTAAGTGTTGGTCATAGTAGGTTAGAGAGAAGGAGATCCATATTGTAGCGTAGGTTGAGCTTCAAGGATTGAAGTAGTCATTTTAAAATATCCATATTCTCATCTAATTTAATACAAAAAGAGGAGGGGATTTTTCACAGTTGGGTACCCTAGAAAAAATATTGTGTTCATTATGATTGAATGATTGTATGTTTTCTATTTTATGTTTCCCTTTCTCGCATTGAGGAGAAGAAATTTGTGTCTATTGTCCAGCACCATTAGGTGTCTCAAAAATTTGAGCTTGTTTACAAGTTAAAAATGTACTACAATATTTATTACATCTCACTCACCGATATGCACCAAGAATCCATGAGGGGAATTCTACTCAACACTATATGGTGAATTCATGAAGTCCATTCTCCTTCATCGCTAATTTATGAGTTCCTTTATGATCACACTAAGTTTAAAATTTCCACCCAATTTTTATGGTGGTTTCTCAGCTTGTTCCACATACATAGCACCCTATGATCTAGATTGACGGTCAGATTGATTTTCATCAACTTCGAAGCCTTTAGGAGTGGAAAAACTGAAGGTATTAGCTTCTTGGAAATGGCACCAACAAATGGCATCTATCGGGGGTTGTTGACTTAATTTTCCCTTAATTAAATTGGAAGAGAAAATT